>CM055759.1:370679-488179 GCA_029465975.1 Dallia pectoralis
ACCCCTCCATCCACACCACTACCAACACCCCACTCCACACCTCCACCCCTCCATCCACACCACTACCACCCTCTCCACACCCACTCCATCCACACCTCCACCCCTCCACCCCTCCATCCACTCCACCCACCCCCTCCACCCTACCAACACCCCACTCCACCTCCACCCCTCCATCCACACCACTACCAACACCCCACTCCCACACCTCCACCCTCCATCCACACCACTACCAACACCCCACTCCACACCTCCACCCCTCCATCCACACCTCCACCCCTCCATCCACCTAACACCCCTCCCACCCTCCACTCCACCAACACCCCAACACCCCACTCCACACCCCTCCATCCACACCTCCATCCACACCACCCCTCCATCCACACCACCCCCCCCCTCCACACCTCCACCCCTCCATCCACACCACTACCAACACCCCACTCCACACCTCCACCCCTCCATCCACACCACTACCAACACCCCTCTCCACACCTCCACCCCTCCATCCACACCACTACCAACACCCCACTCCACACCACTCCACCCCACCCCTCCATCCACACCACTACCAACACCCCACTCCACACCTCCACCCCTCCATCCACACCACTACCAACACCCCACTCCACACCTCCACCCCTCCATCCACACCACTACTAACACCCCTCTCCACACCTCCACCCCTCCATCCACACCACTACCAACACCCCACTCCACACCTCCACCCCTCCATACATCCAACATGATGTTATCTTTGCTCATCAGATGCTCAGTGTGGACCAGGTGTTTGTCCTGTATGACTCAAACAACCAGCTCATCCGATATGCCATGAGCAACAAGATCGGTGATGTAAATGGTGAGATGATTTCCTGTCTACGGTTATCACCATCTAATTGGTCAAATGTCACTTCCTTTTTAGACTTCCTCCAGACTACATGCAGCTCTGGCTAATTTAGAGCTCTGCTTCTTGTTTTCTCCTATATCCTGTTTTATTCTGGTTCTAACCCTAACTGAGAGCTCTCCAGTGTGGGCGATGGTTTACTAGTCACAACAATCTAACCCAATAATATGAACAATAACTATATGAACACATGTGCTGAGATCGGAATGTGTAATAATGTGCTTCCAAGCTGTGTTGGGAATGCGAGACTAAAACCAGCTCTTGCAAATGTGGTCCTTGGGCACTCAATGAGGAACACATTTTCCCCAGCTAAATGGAATTTTGCTCCAGACAGCTGGACAGAGGTTGGGAAACACGGTATTTAATTCCAGATTGATGTGTTTTTACCCAGGAGGCCCGCAGGAGGAAGAGAACGCCTGTTTCACTGGCCGACATGGGTGTGACACCAACGCTGTATGTAGGCCCCAACAGGGAACACAATATACCTGCGAGTGTTCAGCTGGCTTTACTGGAGACGGGCGCTCCTGTTATGGTATGTTATGTTGTGAGAACACTGTGATAGCGTTACACTGTGAGAGCAGAACACTGTGAAAGCGGAACATTGTGAGAGCAGAACACTGTGAGAACGTAACACTGTGAGAGCAGAAACACTGTGAGAACGGAACACTATGAGAACGTAACACTGTGAGAACGTAACACTGTGAGAACGTAACACTGTGAGAACGTAACACTGTGAGAGCGGAACACTGTGAGAACATAACACTGTGAGAGCGGAACACTGTGAGAACATAACACTGCGAGAATGGAACACTGTGAGAACGTAGCACTGTGAGAGCGGAACACTGTGAGAACATAACACTGTGAGAACGTAGCACTGTGAGAACGTAGCACTGTGAGAACGTAGCACTGTGAGAACATAACACTGTGAGAGCAGAAACACTGTGAGAGCATAACACTGTGAGAGCAGACTGTCTGATTACACTGAGTGTACAGTATGTCTGCCAGAGTGACCTTTGGAATGCACCAGTCCTCTGGGGACTTGTTTGTGAAGGGTTGTGACCAGGGGGAACCGTCTTGGTATGGGGGGATAGGAAATGCTCACAGACAAAGGAAAGGGAGGATATTTGACAGACCCCCGGAAGATTGTATCTCTGAACCTATTTAGTAATTAGGAAACCAGTGTAATTATGTTAAATTCTCTGTGTGACTCCCACAGTCTATCCAGTGAACTGCTGAACTTCCATAGCAGGTCCATATGGGTTAGGGTTAGGTCCAGAAACTTGTTTCAGTTCCTGATATTACTGCTGATAATACATTGAAGAAAAGACCCACAGGTCTGGGATTATGTTTACTCAACAAACCCCAAGTGAACAGATGTATAGATGATCTTCCTGTCTGTGTCCTCATCAGACATTGATGAATGTCTGGGCGGAGCTCGTGTGTGTGGCCCCCACTCCATCTGCAACAACCAGCCCGGAACGTTCCGCTGTGAGTGTGACAGTGGATACCATTTTGCCAGTGATGGTCACACCTGTACAGGTAGGACATTCTGTGTCTCACTTATGTCTGTAGGACATATCTCACGTCTGGCAGATGTTTTAGTTTAGCTTTCTCTCTTTCATTCGGTCCCGCCTCAGGAATTAAAAAAATATCAGAATTAAGTGATCAATTTGTCAAACGCCCTCCAACATGTAGTCAAGTAAGCGATACTATTAATCTGAAATGCTATGTTCATTAAAGATCGACCTACTGGCTGACTGATCAGCTGACTGACTGGTTGACTGATCAGCTGACTGACTGATCAGCTGACTGACTGGCTGACTGATCAGCTGACTGACTGGCTGACTGATCAGCTGGCTGACTGACTGATCAGCTGACTGAACAGCTGACTGACTGGTTGACTGATCGACTGACTGACTGAACAGCAGACTGACTGGCTGACTGATCAGCTGACTGACTGATCAGCTGACTGACTGACTGATTGATCAGCTGACTGACTGAACAGCTGACCGACTGGCTGACTGATCAGCTGACTGACTGATTGATCAGCTGACTGACTGATTAATCAGCTGACTGACTGGCTGACTGATTGGCTGACTGGCTGACTGATCAGCTGACTGACTGACTGATCAGCTGACTGACTGACTGAACAGCAGACTGACTGGCTGACTGATTGGCTGACTGGCTGACTGATCAGCTGACTGACTGACTGATCAGCTGACTGACTGACTGAACAGCAGACTGACTGGCTGACTGATCAGCTGACTGACTGACTGATCAGCTGACTGACTGTTTGATCAGCTGACTGACTGAACAGCTGACAGACTGGCTGACTGATCAGCTGACTGGCTGACTGATCAACTGACTGACTGATTGATCAGCTGACTGACTGGCTGGCTGATCGGCTGACTGGCTGACTGATCAGCTGACTGACTGATTGATCAGCTGACTGACTGATCAGCTGACTTACTGGCTGACTGATCAGCTGGTTGTTCTGTCTCCAGAAGTGGGTCGGCCTGTGGATCACTGTGAGGCTGGCAGCCATGACTGTGATCTCTCACATCGGGCTCACTGCAGTTACACTGGAGGCTCCTCCTACACCTGCTCATGTCTGACTGGTTTCCATGGAGACGGACGAGTCTGCCAAGGTACAGGTGGTGACTGTGGTGTGTGTGTGTAAAGTGTGTGCGTGTGTGTCTTCGCCAGGCGGATTGGTTCTGCATTCTGAGATTAGTCAGAATCAGAATCAGAAAAGTGTTTATTCGCCATGAATGTATGAACATACAATGAATTTACTGTGGCAGGAAGGTGCTTATATACAACATAAGAATAGAACAATATAAATTATACTAAGAGGGTGAGGGGTATGTGGATAGTAATATACAAAATACTATACAGAATACAGATAAGTAACGTAAGAGGGTGAGGGGTATAGGGATAGTAATATACAAAATACTATACAGAATACAGATAAGTAACGTAAGAGGGTGAGGGGTATATGGATAGTAATATACAAAATACTATACAGAATACAGATAAGTAACGTAAGAGGGTGAGGGGTATATGGATAGTAATATACAAAATACTATACAGAATACAGATAAGTAACGTAAGAGGGTGAGGGGTATAGGGATAGTAATATACAAAATACTATACAGAATACAGATAAGTAACGTAAGAGGGTGAGGGGTATGGGATAGTAATATACAAAATACTATACAGAATACAGATAAGTAACGTAAGAGGGTGAGGGGTATAGGGATAGTAATATACAAAATACTATACAGAATACAGATAAGTAACGTAAGAGGGTGAGGGGTATATGGATAGTAATATACAAAATACTATACAGAATACAGATAAGTAACGTAAGAGGGTGAGGGTATGTGGATAGTAATATACAAAATACTATACAGAATACAGATAAGTAACGTAAGAGGGTGGGGGTATAGGGATAGTAATATACAAAATACTATACAGAATACAGATAAGTAACGTAAGAGGGTGAGGGTATATGGATAGTAATATACAAAATACTATACAGAATACAGATAAGTAACGTAAGAGGGTGAGGGGTATGTGGATAGTAATATACAAAATACTATACAGAATACAGATAAGTAACGTAAGAGGGTGGGGGTATAGGGATAGTAATATACAAAATACTATACAGAATACAGATAAGTAACGTAAGAGGGTGAGGGTATATGGATAGTAATATACAAAATACTATACAGAATACAGATAAGTAACGTAAGAGAGTGAGGGTATAGGGATAGTAATATACAAAATACTATACAGAATACAGATAAGTAACGTAAGAGGGTGAGGGGTATATGGATAGTAATATACAAAATACTATACAGAATACAGATAAGTAACGTAAGAGGGTGAGGGGTATAGGGATAGTAATATACAAAATACTATACAGAATACAGATAAGTAACGTAAGAGGGTGAGGGGTATGTGGATAGTAATATACAAAATACTATACAGAATACAGATAAGTAACGTAAGAGGGTGAGGGGTATATGGATAGTAATATACAAAATACTATACAGAATACAGATAAGTAACGTAAGAGGGTGAGGGTATGTGGATAGTAATATACAAAATACTATACAGAATACAGATTAGTAACGTAAGAGGGTGAGGGGTATAGGGATAGTAATATACAAAATATTATACAGAATACAGATAAGTAACGTAAGAGGGTGAGGGGTATAGGGATAGTAATATACAAAATACTATACAGAATACAGATAAGTAACGTAAGAGGGTGAGGGTATATGGATAGTAATATACAAAATACTATACAGAATACAGATAAGTAACGTAAGAGGGTGAGGGGTATATGGATAGTAATATACAAAATACTATACAGAATACAGATAAGTAACGTAAGAGGGTGAGGGTATATGGATAGTAATATACAAAATACTATACAGAATACAGATAAGTAACGTAAGAGGGTGAGGGTATAGGGATAGTAATATAAAAATATTATACAGAATACAGATAAGTAACGTAAGAGGGTGAGGGGTATAGGGATAGTAATATACAAAATACTATACAGAATACAGATAAGTAACGTAAGAGGGTAAGGGTATAGGGATAGTAATATACAAAATACTATACAGAATACAGATAAGTAACGTAAGAGGGTGAAGGGTATAGGGATAGTAATATACAAAATACTATACAGAATACAGATAAGTAACGTAAGAGGGTGAGGGGTATAGGGATAATACTATACAGAATACAGATAAGTAACGTAAGAGGGTGAGGGGTATAGGGATAGTAATATACAAAATACTATACAGAATACAGATAAGTAACGTAAGAGGGTGAGGGGTATAGGGATATAATATACAAAATACTATACAGAATACAGATAAGTAACGTAAGAGGGTGGGGGGTATCGGGATAGTAATATACAAAATACTATACAGAATACAGATAAGTAACGTAAGAGGGTGAGGGGCATATGGATAGTAATATACAAAATACTATACAGAATAAAGATAAGTAACGTAAGAGGGTGAGGGTATATGGATAGTAATATACAAAATACTATACAGAATACAGATAAGTAACGTAAGAGGGTGAGGGGTATATGGATAGTAATATACAAAATACTATACAGAATACAGATAAGTAACGTAAGAGGGTGAGGGTATATGGATAGTAATATACAAAATACTATACAGAATACAGATAAGTAACGTAAGAGGGTGAGGGTATAGGGATAGTAATATACAAAATACTATACAGAATACAGATAAGTAACGTAAGAGGGTGAGGGGTATAGGGATAGTAATATACAAAATACTATACAGAATACAGATAAGTAACGTAAGAGGGTGAGGGGTATAGGGATAGTAATATACAAAATACTATACAGAATACAGATAAGTAACATAAGAGGGTGAGGGTATATGGATAGTAATATACAAAATACTATACAGAATACAGATAAGTAACGTAAGAGGGTGAGGGGTATATGGATAGTAATATACAAAATACTATACAGAATACAGATAAGTAACGTAAGAGGGTGAGGGGTATAGGGATAGTAATATACAAAATACTATACAGAATACAGATAAGTAACGTAAGAGGGTGAGGAGTATATGGATAGTAATATACAAAATACTATACAGAATACAGATAAGTAACGTAAGAGGGTGAGGGGTATAGGGATAGTAATATACAAAATACTATACAGAATACAGATAAGTAACGTAAGAGGGTGAGGGGTATATGGATAGTAATATACAAAATACTATACAGAATACAGATAAGTAACGTAAGAGGGTGAGGGGTATATGGATAGTAATATACAAAATACTATACAGAATACAGATAAGTAACGTAAGAGGGTGAGGGGTATAGGGATAGTAATATACAAAATACTATACAGAATACAGATAAGTAACGTAAGAGGGTGAGGGTATAGGGATAGTAATATACAAAATACTATACAGAATACAGATAAGTAACGTAAGAGAGTGAGGGGTATATGGATAGTAATATACAAAATACTATACAGAATACAGATAAGTAACGTAAGAGGGTGAGGGGTATAGGGATAGTAATATACAAAATACTATACAGAATACAGATAAGTAACGTAAGAGGGTGAGGGGTATAGGGATAGTAATATACAAAATACTATACAGAATACAGATAAGTAACGTAAGAGGGTGAGGGGTATATGGATAGTAATATACAATATACTATACAGAATACAGATAAGTAACGTAAGAGGGTGAAAGGTATAGGGATAGTAATATACAAAATACTATACAGAATACAGATAAGTAACGTAAGAGGGTGAGGGGTATAGGGATAGTAATATACAAAATACTATACAGAATACAGATAAGTAACGTAAGAGGGTGAGGGGTATATGGATAGTAATATACAAAATACTATACATGATACAGATAAGTAACGTAAGAGGGTGAGGGGTATAGGGATAGTAATATACAAAATACTATACAGAATACAGATAAGTAACGTAAGAGGGTGAGGGGTATAGGGATAGTAATATACAAAATACTATACAGAATACAGATAAGTAACGTAAGAGGGTGAGGTGTATAGGATAGTAATATACAAAATACTATACAGAATACAGATAAGTAACGTAAGAGGTGGGGGTATAGGGATAGTAATATACAAAACACTATACAGAATACAGATAAGTAACGTAAGAGGGTGAGGGGTATAGGGATAGTAATATACAAAATACTATACAGAATACAGATAAGTAACGTAAGAGGGTGAGGGGTATAGGGATAGTAATATACAAAATACTATACAGAATACAGATAAGTAACGTAAGAGGGTGAGGGTATAGGATAGTAATATACAAAATACTATACAGAATACAGATAAGTAACGTAAGAGGTGAGGGGTATAGGGATAGTAATATACAAAATACTATACAGAATACAGATAAGTAACGTAAGAGGGTGAGGGTATATGGATAGTAATATACAAAATACTATACAGAATACAGATAAGTAACGTAAGAGGGTGAGGGGTATAGGGATAGTAATATACAAAATACTATACAGAATACAGATAAGTAACGTAAGAGGGTGAGGGGTATAGGGATAGTAATATACAAAATACTATACAGAATACAGATAAGTAACGTAAGAGGGTGAGGGGTATATGGATAGTAATATACAAAATACTATACAGAATACAGATAAGTAACGTAAGAGGGTGAGGGTATATGGATAGTAATATACAAAATACTATACAGAATACAGATAAGTAACGTAAGAGGGTGAGGGTATATGGATAGTAATATACAAAATACTATACAGAATACAGATAAGTAACGTAAGAGGGTGAGGGGTATAGGGATAGTAATATACAAAATACTATACAGAATACAGATAAGTAACGTAAGAGGGTGAGGGTATATGGATAGTAATATACAAAATACTATACAGAATACAGATAAGTAACGTAAGAGGGTGAGGGGTATAGGGATAGTAATATACAAAATACTATACAGAATACAGATAAGTAACGTAAGAGGGTGAGGGGTATATGGATAGTAAAATACAAAATACTATACAGAATACAGATAAGTAACGTAAGAGGGTGAGGGTATAGGGATAGTAATATACAAAATACTATACAGAATACAGATAAGTAACGTAAGAGGGTGAGGGGTATATGGATAGTAATATACAAAATACTATACAGAATACAGATAAGTAACGTAAGAAGGTGAGGGGTATAGGGATAGTAATATACAAAATACTATACAGAATACAGATAAGTAACGTAAGAGGGTGAGGGGTATAGGGATAGTAATATACAAAATACTATACAGAATACAGATAAGTAACGTAAGAGGGTGAGGGGTATAGGGATAGTAATATACAAAATACTATACAGAATACAGATAAGTAACGTAAGAGGGTGAGGGGTATAGGGATAGTAATATACAAAATACTATACAGAATACAGATAAGTAACGTAAGAGGGTGAGGGGTATAGAGATAGTAATATACAAAATACTATACAGAATACAGATAAGTAACGTAAGAGGGTGAGGGGTATATGGATAGTAATATACAAAATACTATACAGAATACAGATAAGTAACGTAAGAGGGTGAGGGTGAATAGGGATAGTAATATACAAAATACTATACAGAATACAGATAAGTAACGTAAGAGGGTGAGGGTATATGGATAGTAATATACAAAATACTATACATGATACAGATAAGTAACGTAAGAGGGTGAGGGTATATGGATAGTAATATATAAAATACTATACAGAATACAGATAAGTAACGTAAGAGGGTGAGGGGTATATGGATAGTAATATACAAAATACTATACAGAATACAGATTAGTAACGTAAGAGGGTGAGGGGTATATGGATAGTAATATACAAAATACTATACAGAATACAGATTAGTAACGTAAGAGGGTGAGGGGTATATGGATAGTAATATACAAAATACTATACAGAATACAGATAAGTAACGTAAGAGGGTGAGGGGTATATGGATAGTAATATACAAAATACTATACAGAATACAGATAAGTAACGTAAGAGGGTGAGGGTATATGGATAGTAATATACAAAATACTATACAGAATACAGATAAGTAACGTAAGAGGGTGAGGGTATATGGATAGTAATATACAAAATACTATACAGAATACAGATAAGTAACGTAAGAGGGTGAGGGGGTATATGGATAGTAATATACAAAATACTATACAGAATACAGATAAGTAACGTAAGAGGGTGAGGGGTATAGGGATAGTAATATACAAAATACTATACAGAATACAGATAAGTAACGTAAGAGGGTGAGGGGTATAGGGATAGTAATATACAAAATACTATACAGAATACAGATAAGTAACGTAACGTAAGAGGGTGAGGGGTGTAGGGATAGTAATATACAAAATACTGTACAGAATACAGATAAGTAACGTAAGAGGGTGAGGGGTATATGGATAGTAATATACAAAATACTATACAGAATAAAGATAAGTAACGTAAGAGGGTGAGGGGTATATGGATAGTAATATACAAAATACTATACATGATACAGATAAGTAACGTAAGAGTGTGAGGGGTATATGGATAGTAATATACAAAATACTATACAGAATACAGATAAGTAACATAAGAGGGTGAGGGGTATTGGGATAGTAATATACAAAATACTATACAGAATACAGATAAGTAACGTAAGAGGGTGAGGGGTATAGGGATAGTAATATACAAAATACTATACAGAATACAGATAAGTAACATAAGAGGGTGAGGGTATTGGGATAGTAATATACAAAATACTATACAGAATACAGATAAGTAACGTAAGAGGGTGAGGGTATAGGGATAGTAATATACAAAATACTATACAGAATACAGATAAGTAACGTAAGAGGGTGAGGGTATAGGGATAGTAATATACAAAATACTATACAGAATACAGATAAGTAACGTAAGAGGGTGAGGGGTATAGGGATAGTAATATACAAAATACTATACAGAATACAGATAAGTAACGTAAGAAGGTGAGGGGTATAGGGATAGTAATATACAAAATACTATACAGAATACAGATAAGTAACGTAAGAAGGTGAGGGGTATAGGGATAGTAATATACAAAATACTATACAGAATACAGATAAGTAACGTAAGGGTGAGGGGTATACGGATAGTAATATACAAAATACTATACAGAATAAAGATAAGTAACGTAAGAGGGTGAGGGGTATAGGGATAGTAATATACAAAATACTATACAGAATACAGATAAGTAACGTAAGAGGGTGGGGGGTATCGGGATAGTAATATACAGAATACTATACAGAATACAGATAAGTAACGTAAGAGGGTGAGGGGTATATGGATAGTAATATACAAAATACTATACAGAATACAGATAAGTAACGTAAGAGGGTGAGGGGTATATGGATAGTAATATACAAAATACTATACAGAATACAGATAAGTAACATAAGAGGGTGAGGGGTATATGGATAGTAATATACAAAATACTATACAGAATACAGATAAGTAACGTAAGAGGGTGAGGGGTATAGGGATAGTAATATACAAAATACTATACAGAATACAGATAAGTAACGTAAGAGGGTGAGGGGTATATGGATAGTAATATACAAAATACTATACAGAATACAGATAAGTAACGCAGTGCAATAGTGCAATAACAGGCAATGTGCAATGGAATGGATAAGAGTTCAAGGCTTGTGTCCACCCATGGCCTTGTTGAGGAGGCCAGTAGCACAGGAGAAGAAACTGTTCTTTTGGTGTGAGGTTTTGGTCCTGATGGACTGAAGCCTTCTGCCGGAGGGGACTGGATTGAACAGAGAGTGTCCGAAGTGGGCGGGGTCTGCCACAATCTTTCTAGCTCGCCTCAGAGCCCTTGAGGTGTGCAGGTCCTCAAGGCTAGGCAGAACACAAGGAACACAGTGATACTCATTACAAGACAGGCAGAAGGAAAGCTGTATCTTCACATAACATATTTTTAAATGTTTTCGACTAATATCTTTTATATTTGGACCTTATTTTAGGTTATTATTCCGGAGGGTTCTTGTGGGACCAGCAATTGATTAAACATCTAGATAGCTAAAATTATCTTACTTACTAGAGATAACCCTCTGGTGAGGTTAAACGGTACAGAGATAACCCTCTGGTGAGGTTAAACGGTACAGAGATAACCCTCTGGTGAGGTTAAACGGTACAGAGATAACCCTCTGGTGAGGTTAAACGGTACAGAGATAACCCTCTGGTGAGGTTAAACGGTACAGAGATAACCCTCTGGTGAGGTTAAACGGTACAGAGATAACCCTCTGGTGAGGTTAAACGGTACAGAGATAACCCTCTGGTGAGGTTAAACGGTACAGAGATAACCCTCTGGTGAGGTTAAACGGTACAGAGATAACCCTCTGGTGAGGTTATACGGTACAGAGATAACCCTCTGGTGAGGTTAAACGGTACAGAGATAACCCTCTGGTGAGGTTAAACGGTACAGAGATAACCCTCTGGTGAGGTTAAACGGTACAGAGATAACCCTCTGGTGAGGTTAAACGGTACAGAGATAACCCTCTGGTGAGGTTAAACGGTACAGAGATAACCCTCTGGTGAGGTTAAACGGTACAGAGATAACCCTCTGGTGAGGTTAAACGGTACAGAGATAACCCTCTGGTGAGATTAAACGGTACAGAGATAACCCTCTGGTGAGGTTAAACGGTACAGAGATAACCCTCTGGTGAGGTTAAACGGTACAGAGATAACCCTCTGGTGAGGTTAAACGGTACAGAGATAACCCTCTGGTGAGGTTAAACGGTACAGAGATAACCCTCTGGTGAGGTTAAACGGTAGAGATAACCCTCTGGTGAGGTTAAACGGTACAGAGATAACCCTCTACAGAGATAACCCTCTGGTGAGGTTAACCCTCTGGTGAGGTTAAACGGTACAGAGATAACCCTCTGGTGAGGTTAAACGGTACAGAGATAACCCTCTGGTGAGGTTAAACCGTACAGAGATAACCCTCTGGTACAGAGATAACCCTCTGGTGAGGTTAAACGGTACAGAGATAACCCTCTGGTGAGGTTAAACGGTACAGAGATAACCCTCTGGTGAGGTTAAACGGTACAGAGATAACCCTCTGGTGAGGTTAAACGGTACAGAGATAACCCTCTGGTGAGGTTAAACGGTACAGAGATAACCCTCTGGTGAGGTTAAACGGTACAGAGATAACCCTCTGGTGAGGTTAAACGGTACAGAGATAACCCTCTGGTGAGGTTAAACGGTACAGAGATAACCCTCTGGTGAGGTTAAACGGTACAGAGATAACCCTCTGGTGAGGTTAAACGGTACAGAGATAACCCTCTGGTGAGGTTAAGCCCTCTGGTGAGGTTAAACGGTAGATAACCCTCTGGTGAGGTTAAACGGTACAGAGATACCCTCTGGTGAGAGATAACCCTCTGGTGAGGTTAAACGGTACAGAGATAACCCTCTGGTGAGGTTAAACGGTACAGAGATAACCCTCTGGTGAGGTTAAACGGTACAGAGATAACCCTCTGGTGAGGTTAACGGTACAGAGATAACCCTCTGGTGAGGTTAAACGGTACAGAGATAACCCTCTGGTGAGGTTAAACGGTACAGAGATACCCTCTGGTGAGAGATAACCCTCTGGTGAGGTTAAACGAGATAACCCTCTGGTGAGGTTACAGACAGAGGTTATAACCCCCTCTGGTGAGGTTAAACGGTACAGAGATAACCCTCTGAGGTTAAACGGTACAGAGATAACCCTCTGGTGAGGTTAAACGGTACAGAGATAACCCTCTGGTGAGTTAAAAACGGTACAGAGATAACCCTCTGTTAAACGGTACAGAGATAACCCTCTGGTGAGGTTAAACGGTACAGAGATAACCCTCTGGTGAGGTTAAACGGTACAGAGATAACCCTCTGGTGAGGTTAAACCGTACAGAGATAACCCTCTGGTGAGGTTAAACCGTACAGAGATAACCCTCTGGTGAGGTTAAACCGTACAGAGATAACCCTCTGGTGAGGTTAAACGGTACAGAGATAACCCTCTGGTGAGGTTAAACGGTACAGAGATAACCCTCTGGTGAGGTTAAACGGTACAGAGATAACCCTCTGGTGAGGTTAAACGGTACAGAGATAACCCTCTGGTGAGGTTAAACGGTACAGAGATAACCCTCTGGTGAGGTTAAACGGTACAGAGATAACCCTCTGGTGAGGTTAAACGGTACAGAGATAACCCTCTGGTGAGGTTAAACGGTACAGAGATAACCCTCTGGTGAGGTTAAACGGTACAGAGATAACCCTCTGGTGAGGTACAGATTATTCTGTATATCTCCTCTTTATTATATATATATATTGTCTATATCTTCTATATCCTGCATACACCCTCATAGTGACCAGAGAAGATTATTTTAATTATTGTCCTGTATTGGGAATTGGTTGTCATGACAGCGCCAGTAAGATTTGCCCAGTGACCCATTGAACATAGTTTCCATTCAAACACCTTTCTCTTTTACATGATCTCTTCTGGACATGTTTTAAAATAACTATAAATCCCCTAACGAGATACCTTGTATGGTATAAAGAAGAAATGTCACTGACTGTTGATTTAGGACAGATGGAAGTGTTATGAATGTCTAGTAGTCTGTAGTCTAGTAGTGTGTAGTCTGGAGTCTGGAGTCTGTAGTCTAGTAGTCTGTAGTCTAGTAGTCTGTAGTCTGTAATCTGTAGTGTAGTAGTCTGTAGTCTAGTAGTCTGTAGTCTGGAGTCTGGAGTCTAATAGTCTGTAGTCTGGAGTCTAATAGTCTGTAGTCTGGAGTCTAGTAGTCTGTAGTCTAGTAGTCTGTAGTTTGTAGTCTGTAGTCTAGTAGTCTGTAGTTTGTAGTCTGTAGTCTAGTAGTCTGTAGTCTGTAGTCTGGAGTCTGTAGTCTAGTAGTCTGTAGTCTGTAGTCTGGAGTCTGTAGTCTAGTAGTCTGTAGCTGTAGTCTGGAGTCTGGAGTCTGTAGTCTAGTAGTCTAGTAGTCTGTAGTCTGTAGTCTAGTAGTCTGTAGTCTGGAGTCTGGAGTCTGTAGTCTAGTAGTCTGTAGCTGTAGTCTGGAGTCTGTAGTCTAGTAGTCAGTAGTCTGTAGTCTAGTAGTCTGTAGTCTGGAGTCTGTAGTCTAGTAGTCTGTAGTCTGGAGTCTGGAGTCTGTAGTCTAGTAGTCAGTAGTCTGTAGTCTAGTAGTCTGTAGTCTGGAGTCTAGTAGTCTGGAGTTCTAAGTGTTCCTTCTGAATCTCCCAGTTCCCTGTGCCATTTCTCCCTGTTTCAGCCCAGACCTGGTTGAATTAGGGACCACACTCCCCAATTTGGTCTTACAAATAGAACATGTGTGTTTTAATCTGTGGGTATGTGTGCTTCTGCTCCTAATTTCAGAGCATGTTATTTTGGCTGACATATAATGTGGTCTCCTTTCCTTACATGTACAGATGTGGATGAATGTCAGTCAGACAAGTGTCACCGGGACGCCGTGTGTTCTAATACCCAGGGTTCCTTCACCTGCCTGTGTCGACCTGGTTACTACGGTGATGGATTCTTCTGCTCCTCCGGTAAGAATCTGTTGAACATGAGGGCATCAATATGGCTCCTATAGTTACAGTTTCCTGTTGCTATAGTGGATTCTATAATATTACAGTTTCCTGTTGCTATAGTGGATTCTATAATATTACAGTTTCCTGTTGCTATAGTGGATTCTATAATATTACAGTTTCCTGTTGCTATAGTGGATTCTATAATATTACAGTTTCCTGTTGCTATAGTGGATTCTATAATATTACAGTTTCCTGTTGCTATAGTGGATTCTATAATATTACAGTTTCCTGTTGCTATAGTGGATTCTATAATATTACAGTTTCCTGTTGCTATAGTGGATTCTATAATATTACAGTTTCCTGTTGCTATAGTGGATTCTATAATATTACAGTTTCCTGTTGCTATAGTGGATTCTATAATATTACAGTTTCCTGTTGCTATAGTGGATTCACACCTTTCTTAGAAAATAAAACCTTCCAGAGCAAAAGAGAAAGAAGTAGAAATAAGAGCAGGAGAAACAGGATTGTAACATGTCATGGACAATAATAAACACTGTTGAGAGGAATGTGCCGCCTTCTCAGAAATAAATCAAAGCCAGCTGTATTATAATCACTCAAGCAGCTGTTCACTATTATTTTAGTTAAATGCCTCCTATTCTTAATAATGTGTCCAACAGATAACTTTATTTGATTGGTTTGTTGGCCGTGTCCCCCTCGACAGAGCGTACCAAGTCTCAGTGTGAGACCCTCAGGGACCAGCTGCTGGGTCCCCAGAGGCCCTGGCCAGTGGCTCTGGGTCAGTATGTGCCCACCTGTGACAGCCAGGGGGCCTACGAGGCCACACAGTGTCATGGATCCATTGGACAGTGCTGGTGTGTTGACCGCAATGGAAAGGAGATCCCAAGGACCCGGACCAGAGCAGGCAGACCTCTGTGTGAGTTATCAGCCCAGTTCAGATCCCAAGGACCCGGACCAGGGCAGGCAGACCTCTGTGTGAGTTATCAGCCCAGTTCAGATCCCAAGGACCCGGACAGGGCAGGCAGACCTCTGTGTGAGTTATCAGCCCAGTTCAGATCCCAAGGACCCGGGCAGGCAGACCTCTGTGTGAGTTATCAGCCCAGTTCAGATCCCAAGGACCCGGACAGGGCAGACCTCTGTGTGAGTTATCAGCCCAGTTCAGATCCCAAGGACCCGGACAGGGCAGGCAGACCTCTGTGTGAGTTATCAGCCCAGTTCAGATCCCAAGGACCCGGACAGGGCAGGCAGACCTCTGTGTGAGTTATCAGCCCAGTTCAGATCCCAAGGACCCGGACAGGGCAGGCAGACCTCTGTGTGAGTTATCAGCCCAGTTCAGATCCCAAGGACCCGGACAGGGCAGGCAGACCTCTGTGTGAGTTATCAGCCCAGTTCAGATCCCAAGGACCCGGACAGGCAGACCTCTGTGTGAGTTATCAGCCCAGTTCAGATCCCAAGGACCCGGACAGGGCAGGCAGACCTCTGTGTGAGTTATCAGCCCAGTTCAGATCCCAAGGACCCGGACAGGGCAGGCAGACCTCTGTGTGAGTTATCAGCCCAGTTCAGATCCCAAGGACCCGGACAGGGCAGGCAGACCTCTGTGTGAGTTATCAGCCCAGTTCAGATCCCAAGGACCCGGACAGGCAGACCTCTGTGTGAGTTATCAGCCCAGTTCAGATCCCAAGGACCCCAGGACCCGGACCAGGCAGGCAGACCTCTG
This sequence comes from Dallia pectoralis, assembly GCA_029465975.1. Classification (NCBI taxonomy): domain Eukaryota; kingdom Metazoa; phylum Chordata; class Actinopteri; order Esociformes; family Umbridae; genus Dallia; species Dallia pectoralis. Next base: position 387,458 of record CM055759.1, read on the forward strand.
TGTGAGTTATCAGCCCAGTTCAGATCCCAAGGACCCGGACAGGCAGACCTCTGTGTGAGTTATCAGCCCAGTTCAGATCCCAAGGACCCGGACAGGGCAGGCAGACCTCTGTGTGAGTTATCAGCCCAGTTCAGATCCCAAGGACCCGGACAGGGCAGGCAGACCTCTGTGTGAGTTATCAGCCCAGTTCAGATCCCAAGGACCCGGACAGGGCAGGCAGACCTCTGTGTGAGTTATCAGCCCAGGACCCGGACAGGCAGACCTCTGTGTGAGTTATCAGCCCAGTTCAGATCCCAAGGACCCGGAGGGCAGGCAGACCTCTGTGTGAGTTATCAGCCCAGTTCAGATCCCAAGGACCCGGACAGGCAGACCTCTGTGTGAGTTATCAGCCCAGTTCAGATCCCAAGGACCCGGACAGGGCAGGCAGACCTCTGTGTGAGTTATCAGCCCAGTTCAGATCCCAAGGACCCGGACAGGGCAGGCAGACCTCTGTGTGAGTTATCAGCCCAGTTCAGATCCCAAGGACCCGGACAGGGCAGGCAGACCTCTGTGTGAGTTATCAGCCCAGTTCAGATCCCAAGGACCCGGACAGGGCAGGCAGACCTCTGTGTGAGTTATCAGCCCAGTTCAGATCCCAAGGACCCGGACAGGCAGACCTCTGTGTGAGTTATCAGCCCAGTTCAGATCCCAAGGACCCGGACAGGGCAGGCAGACCTCTGTGTGAGTTATCAGCCCAGTTCAGATCCCAAGGACCCGGACAGGGCAGGCAGACCTCTGTGAGAGTTATCAGCCCAGTTCAGATCCCAGGACCCAGACCTCTGTTTGAGTTATCAGCCCAGTTCAGATCCCAAGGACCCGGACAGGGCAGGCAGACCTCTGTGTGAGTTATCAGCCCAGTTCAGATCCCAAGGACCCGGACAGGGCAGGCAGACCTCTGTGTGAGTTATCAGCCCAGTTCAGATCCCAAGGACCCGGACAGGGCAGGCAGACCTCTGTGTGAGTTATCAGCCCAGTTCAGATCCCAAGGACCCGGACAGGGCAGGCAGACCTCTGTGTGAGTTATCAGCCCAGTTCAGATCCCAAGGACCCGGACAGGCAGACCTCTGTGTGAGTTATCAGCCCAGTTCAGATCCCAAGGACCCGGACAGGCAGACCTCTGTGTGAGTTATCAGCCCAGTTCAGATCCCAAGGACCCGGACAGGGCAGGCAGACCTCTGTGTGAGTTATCAGCCCAGTTCAGATCCCAAGGACCCGGACAGGGCAGGCAGACCTCTGTGTGAGTTATCAGCCCAGTTCAGATCCCAAGGACCCGGACAGGCAGACCTCTGTTTGAGTTATCAGCCCAGTTCAGATCCCAAGGACCCGGACAGGGCAGGCAGACCTCTGTGTGAGTTATCAGCCCAGTTCAGATCCCAAGGACCCGGACAGGGCAGGCAGACCTCTGTGTGAGTTATCAGCCCAGTTCAGATCCCAAGGACCCGGACAGGGCAGGCAGACCTCTGTGTGAGTTATCAGCCCAGTTCAGATCCCAAGGACCCGGACAGGCAGACCTCTGTGTGAGTTATCAGCCCAGTTCAGATCCCAAGGACCCGGACAGGGCAGGCAGACCTCTGTGTGAGTTATCAGCCCAGTTCAGATCCCAAGGACCCGGACAGGGCAGGCAGACCTCTGTGTGAGTTATCAGCCCAGTTCAGAGAACCTCTGGTACTCTGAGGAAAACGTCAATGAATGTCCTCTGCAGTGGGAGACAATGAAACAAAAACACAGTTACAGTCAGAGAACCAGGTTGGTTGTTTAATTGACTTGAATTGAATTGGTTGTGCTGTTTCGGTGTTTGTGTGTGTGTGTGTGTGTGTGTGTATAGGTGAAGATCAGGTGGGTCCGACTCCCAGACCAGGGGTCTACCCTCCACCTGCTGGTACAAACCTCCTCTATGCTCAGAGTGGACGCATCGACTTTGTCCCTATGGAAAACTACGACATGATAAAGACCCAAGCTAAGACTGTCTTACATCTACCTGTAAGTGATTGTCTTCTTTCTTTTCTCCTTATTTCCATCTTCTTCTTCTTCTTCTCCATCTACAAGCCATTGGCTTTTTCCTGTTATTCTTCTCCACCTCCTGTTGTTCTTCTCCACTTCCTGTTATTCTTCTCTACTTCCTGTTATTCTTCTCTACTTCCTGTTGTTCTTCTCCACTTCATCCTGCACATACACTACATGTTGACATTTTGTTCATCAATATTCCCAATTTTTACCTTACATTTCCACTTACTTTTTTCCACAAGCAGGTGGTGTGTGTGCTGTGTGTGGTGTGTGTGTGTGTGTGTGTGATGTGTGTAAACTTATTTTCTGTTTAAATCTACAGCCTCTACAAGCATCCAACTAAGCTTTAGTTGTTGACCTCTGACCTCTCCGTCAACCATTATGCTGACTAGTTTTCTCCCGTCTTCAGGAGAAGGTGATCATCGCTGTGGCATATGACTGTGTGGAGAAGATGGTGTACTGGACAGACATCACATCTCCATCCATCAGCAAGGCCAGTCTGCAGGGAGGAGAACCTATTTCTGTCATCACATCAGGTGACCAGGGACACAGGGTCAGGGGTCAGAGGTTGAAGACACTTCTTTGACTGTCCAACACCATGGAGGACAGGGACTGTCAGAGTCCGTCTTCATGCCTGTTTGGTTGGCTGATTCTGTGTTCCATGACTGTTTGGTTGGCTGATTCTTTGTTCCATGGTTGTTTGGTTGGCTGATTCTATGTTCCATAACTGTTTGGGTGGCTGATTCTGTGTTCTATAACTGTTTTGCTGGCTGATTCTGTGTTCCATAACTGTTTGGGTGGCTGATTCTGTGTTCCATAACTGTTTTGCTGGCTGATTCTGTGTTCCTTAACTGTTTTGCTGGCTGATTCTGTGTTCCTTAACTGTTTTGCTGGCTGATTCTGTGTTCCATATCTGTTTTGCTGGCTGATTCTGTGTTCCATAACTGTTTGGGTGGCTGATTCTGTGTTCCATAACTGTTTTGGTGGCTGATTCTGTGTTCCATAACTGTTTTGCTGGCTGATTCTGTGTTCTATAACTGTTTTGCTGGCTGATTCTGTGTTCCATAACTGTTTTGCTGGCTGATTCTGTGTATATTCTAGACCTGGAGAGTCCAGAAGGAATCTCCATAGACCCTCTCAGTCGGAATGTGTTCTGGACTGACTCAATGAAAGACCGCATTGAGGTGGCATCTCTGGACGGGACTCAGCGCCGTGTGCTCATCGACACCGATCTGGTCAACCCGCGAGCCATTATCGTGGACCCAGTCAATGGGTGCGTTTTCATAGAGACTAAGTCTGACAGCGGGCAGGTTGACAGCGGGCTGGTTGACAGCGGGCAGGTTGACAGCGGGCAGGTTGACAGAGGGCAGGTTAATGTTTTCATAGATTACATTTAGACATTCGTTTTATTATGCTGTTATTCGGTCACATATCTTATGGGATGTTTATTATGCCGTTATTCAGTCACATATCTTATGGGATGTTTATTATGCCGTTATTCAGTCACATATCTTATGGGATGTTTATTATGCCGTTATTCAGTGATATATCTTATGGGATGTTTATTATGCCGTTATTCAGTCACATATCTTATGGGATGTTTATTATGCCGTTATTCAGTCACATATCTTATGGGATGTTTATTATGCCGTTATTCAGTGATATATCTTATGGGATGTTTATTATGCCGTTATTCAGTCACATATCTTATGGGATGTTTATTATGCCGTTATTCAGTCACATATCTTATGGGATGTTTATTATGCCATTATTCACCCCAACAGGATCATGTTCTGGACCGACTGGAACCGTGAAGCTCCTAAGATTGAAACTGCTTCCATGGACGGGACGAATAGGAAGGTTCTGGTGAAGAACGACCTGGTTCTACCTAATGGACTAATCTATGACTCCCAGTCCTCTCAGCTGTGCTGGGCTGATGCAGGTGATATAGCCGCTACACTCACAGAAATGTATCCAACATGCCCTGGAACACAGGCTATAATGTAACCAGACCTTTATCCAACATGCCCTGGAACACAGGCTATAATGTAACCACCATGTGTTCTCTGGTTTAGGTAACCACCATGTGATCTCAGGTCTAAGTAACCACCATGTGTTCTCTGGTTTAGGTAACCACCATGTGTTCTCTGGTTTAGGTAACCACCATGTGTTCTCTGGTTTAGGTAACCACCATGTGTTCTCTATTCTAGGTAACCATCATGTGTTCTCTGGTTTAGGTAACCACCATGTGTTCTCTGGTTTAGGTAACCACCATGTGTTCTCTATTCTAGGTAACCACCATGTGTTCTCTGGTTTAGGTAACCACCATGTGTTCTCTGGTTTAGGTAACCACCATGTGTTCTCTGGTCTAAGTAACCACCATGTGTTCTCTGGTTTAGTTAACCACCATTTGTTCTCTGGTTTAGGTAACCACCATGTGTTCTCTGGTTTAGGTAACCACCATGTGTTCTCTGGTTTAGGTAACCACCATGTGTTCTCTGGTTTAGGTAACCACCATGTGTTCTCTGGTCTAGGTAACCACCATGTGTTCTCTGGTTTAGGTAACCACCATGTGTTCTCTGGTTTAGGTAACCACCATGTGTTCTCTGGTTTAGTTAACCACCATGTGTTCTCTGGTTTAGGTAACCACCATGTGTTCTCTGGTCTAAGTAACCACCATGTGTTCTCTGGTTTAGGTAACCACCATGTGTTCTCTGGTTTAGGTAACCATCATGTGTTCTCTGGTCTAGGTAACCACCATGTGTTCTCTGGTCTAGGTAACCACCACGCGTTCTCTGGTTTAGGTAACCACCATGTGTTCTCTGGTTTAGTTAACCACCATGTGTTCTCTGGTTTAGGTAACCACCATGTGTTCTCTGGTCTAAGTAACCACCATGTGTTCTCTGGTTTAGGTAACCACCATGTGTTCTCTGGTTTAGGTAACCACCATGTGTTCTCTGGTCTAAGTAACCACCATGTGTTCTCTGGTTTAGGTAACCACCATGTGTTCTCTGGTTTAGGTAACCATCATGTGTTCTCTGGTCTAGGTAACCACCACGCGTTCTCTGGTTTAGGTAACCACCATGTGTTCTCTGGTTTAGGTAACCACCATGTGTTCTCTGGTTTAGGTAACCACCATGTGTTCTCTGGTTTAGGTAACCACCATGTGTTCTCTGGTTTAGGTAACCACCATGTGTTCTCTATTCTAGGTAACCACCATGTGTTCTCAGGTCTAAGTAACCACCATGTGTTCTCTGGTTTAGGTAACCACCATGTGTTCTCTATTCTAGGTAACCACCATGTGTTCTCAGGTCTAAGTAACCACCATGTGTTCTCTGGTTTAGGTAACCACCATGTGTTCTCTGGTTTAGGTAACCACCATGTGTTCTCTGGTTTAGGTAACCACCATGTGATCTCAGGTCTAAGTAACTACCATGTGTTCTCTGTTCCTCAGGAAGCCACATGATAGAGTGTATGAACCCAGTCCAGGGAACCAGGAGAAAGGTTAAGGAAGGGATCCAGTACCCATTTGGAATGACCTCATATGGGAAGAACATTTACTACACTGACTGGTTAAGGTAGGACACAAAGTACCACCCAATAAATACCACCCAATAAACTGAGGAGGTAGGACACAAAGTACCATCCAATAAACTGAGGTGGTAGGACACAAAATACCACCCAATAAATACCATCCAATAAACTGAGGAGGTAGGACACAAAATACCACCCAATAAACTGAGGAGGTAGGACACAAAGTACCATCCAATAAACTGAGGAGGTAGGACACAAAATACCACCCAATAAATACCACCAAATAAACTGAGGAGGTAGAACACAAAGTACCACCCAATAAACTGAGGAGGTAGGACACAAAGTACCATCCAATAAATACCACCCAATAAACTGAGGAGGTAGGACACAAAGTACCACCCAATAAATACCACCCAATAAACTGAGGAGGTAAGACACAAAGTACCACCCAATAAATACCACCCAATAAACTGAGGAGGTAGGACACAAAGTACCACCCAATAAACTGAGGAGATAGGACACAAAGTACCACCCAATAAATACCACACAATAAACTGAGGAGGTAGGACACAAAGTACCACCCAATAAATACCACCCAATAAACTGAGGAGGTAGGACACAAAGTACCACCCAATAAATACCACCCAATAAACTGAGCAGGTAGGACACAAAGTACCATCCAATAAATACCACCCAATAAACTGAGGAGGTGGGACACAAAGTACCACCCAATAAATACCACCCAATAAACTGAGGAGGTAGGACACAAAGTACCACTTAATAAGCTGAGGAGGTAGGACACAAAGTACCATCCAATAAATACCACCCAATTAACTGAGGAGGTAGGACACAAAATACTACCCAATAAAGAACACGCAATAAACTGAGGAGGTAGGACACAAAGTACCATCCAATAAACTGAGGAGGTAGGACACAAAATACCACCCAATAAATACCACCCAATAAACTGAGGAGGTAGGACACAAAATACCACCCAATAAAGAACACGCAATAAACTGAGGAGGTAGGACACAAAGTACCACCCAATAAACTGAGGAGGTAGGACACAAAATACCACCCAATAAATACCACCCAATAAACTGAGGAGGTAGGACACAAAATACCACCCAATAAAGAGCACGCAATAAACTGAGGAGGTAGGACACAAAGTACCACCCAATAAATACCACCCAATAAACTGAGGAGGTAGGACACAAAGTACCACCCAATAAACTGAGGAGGTAGGACACAAAGTACCATCCAATAAACTGAGGAGGTAGGACACAAAATACCACCCAATAAATACCACCCAATAAACTGAGGAGGTAGGACACAAAATACCACCCAATAAAGAACACGCAATAAACTGAGGAGGTAGGACACAAAGTACCATCCAATAAACTGAGGAGGTAGGACACAAAATACCACCCAATAAATACCACCCAATAAACTGAGGAGGTAGGACACAAAATACCACCCAATAAAGAACACCCAATAAACTGAGGAGGTAGGACACAAAGTACCATCCAATAAACTGAGGAGGTAGGACACAAAATACCACCCAATAAATACCACCCAATAAACTGAGGAGGTAGGACACAAAATACCACCCAATAAAGAACACGCAATAAACTGAGGAGGTAGGACACAAAGTACCACCCAATAAATACCACCCAATAAACTGAGGAGGTAGGACACAAAGTACCACCCAATAAACTGAGGAGGTAGGACACAAAGTACCATCCAATAAACTGAGGAGGTAGGACACAAAATACCACCCAATAAATACCACCCAATAAACTGAGGAGGTAGGACACAAAATACCACCCAATAAAGAACACGCAATAAGCTGAGGAGGTAGGACACAAAGTACCATCCAATAAACTGAGGAGGTAGGACACAAAATACCACCCAATAAATACCACCCAATAAACTGAGGAGGTAGGACACAAAATACCACCCAATAAAGAACACGCAATAAACTGAGGAGGTAGGACCCAAAGTACCACCCAATAAACTGAGGAGGTAGGACACAAGGTACCATCCAATAAACTGAGGAGGTAAGACACAAAATACCACCAAATAAATACCACCCAATAAACTGAGGAGGCAGGACACAAAGTACCACCCAATAAACTGAGAAGATAAGACACAAAATACCACCCAATAAATACCACCCAATAAACTGAGGAGATAAGACACAAAGTACCACCCAATAAATACCATCCAATAAACTGAGAAGATAAGACACAAAATACCACCCAATAAATACAACCCAATAAACTGAGGAGGCAGGACACAAAATACCAACCAATAAATACCACCCAATAAACTGAGGAGATAAGACACAAAATACCACCCAATAAATACCACCCAATAAACTGAGGAGGTTTGACACAAAATACCTGACCTGCCTGTCCCCACCCATGTGTTGTTGTGTTGTCGTCTCAGGGATGTGTTGTGTTGTTGTCTCAGGGATGTGTTGTGTTGTTGTCTCAGGGATGTGTTGTTGTCTCAGGGATGTGTTGTGTTGTTGTCTCAGGGATGTGTTGTTGTGTTGTCTCAGGAATGTGTTGTGTTGTTGTCTCAGGGATGTGTTGTGTTGTTGTCTCAGGGATGTGTTGTGTTGTTGTCTCAGGGATGTGTTGTGTTGTTGTCTCAGGGATGTGTTGTGTTGTTGTCTCAGGGATGTGTTGTGTTGTTGTCTCAGGGATGTGTTGTGTTGTTGTCTCAGGGATGTGTTGTTTTGTTGTCTCGGGGATGTGTTGTGTTGTTGTCTCAGGGATGTGTTGTGTTGTTGTCTCAGGGGTGTGTTGTGTTGTTGTCTCAGGGATGTGTTGTTGTCTCAGGGATGTGTTGTGTTGTTGTCTCAGGGATGTGTTGTTGTCTCAGGGATGTGTTGTGTTGTTGTCTCAGGGATGTGTTGTGTTGATGTCTCAGGGATGTGTTGTTTTGTTGTCTCGGGGATGTGTTGTTGTCTCAGGGATGTGTTGTCATCTCAGGGATGTGTTGTGTTGTCGTCTCAGGGATGTGTTGTGTTGTTGTCTCAGGGATGTGTTGTGTTGTTGTCTCAGGGATGTGTTGTGTTGTTGTCTCAGGGATGTGTTGTGTTGTTGTCTCAGGGATGCTGTAGTCGTAGTGGATAAACATTCTTCCAAGGAGACTGATGAGTTCCTGCCTCAGAAACGGAGCAGGATTTATGGAATCACCATGGCACCTGCTCAGTGCCACTCAGGTACACACACATAAACACAAACACTCAGGTACCGTACATGGGGTTCCCATATATTAAACCGTACATGGGGTTCCCATATATTAAACCGTACATGGGGTTCCCATATATTAAACCTCACATGGGGTTCTCATATATTAAACCATACATGGGGTTCCCATATATTAAACCGTACATGGGGTTCCCATATATTAAACCGTACATGGGGTTCCCATATAAAACTAAAGTAGGTAGAATACTGAAATCTCAACATGTAATAAAGAACTCTTTGTCTTCCCTCCAGGTCACAACTACTGCTCTGTAAACAATGGAGGATGTACTCACCTATGTTTAGCCACTCCAAGTGGGCGTTCCTGTGTCTGCCCCAACCAACCAGTGGGAGTGGCCTGTGTAGAGGGGGGCAGTCACTGATCCGTGGGCTGTGTAGAGGGGGGGGCAGGTATTGATCAGTGGGCTGTGTAGAGGGGGCAGTCACTGATCCGTGGGCTGTGTAGAGGGGGGGGCAGGTATTGATCAGTGGGCTGTGTGGAGGGGGGCAGGTATTGATCAGTGGGCTGTGTGGAAGGGGGGGTGCAGGTATTGAACAGTAGGATGTGTGGAGGGGGGGGGCAGGTTTTGATCAGTGGGGTGTGTGGAGGGGGGCAGGTATTGATCAGTGGGCTGTATGGAGGGGGGGGCAGGTATTGATCAGTTGGCTGTGTGGAGGGGGGGTCAAATCTCACCTGTCAGATCTCACCTGTCAGATCTCACCTGTAAGGTCTCACCTGTCAGATCTCGCCTGTAAGGTCTCACCTGTCAGATCTCACCTGTACGGTCTCACCTGTCAAATCTTACCTGTCAGATCTCACCTGTAAGGTCTCACCTGTCAGATCTCACCTGTAAGGTCTCACCTTCATGGTTGTAATACACATCTAACAGTGATACACATCTAACAGTTACAACTACTACAATAGCAAACAGATGCCTGATTGTGCAGTTGATCGTCCAACCTTAACCTTTCATGTTTGGGGGATGTGGTGTGTGAAAAGAAAATGCAGTGTAAAGACAATCAGCAATCAGTCTGAAACAAGACAACAACAGATCTCAGTTACATCCCAGTCTCAGTTACATCTCTGTCTCAGTTACATCCCAGTCCCAGTTACATCCCAGTCTCAGTTACATCCCAGTCTCAGTTACATCTCAGTCCCAGTTACATCTCAGTCCCAGTTACATCCCAGTCTCAGTTACATCCCAGTCTCAGTTACATCTCTGTCTCAGTTACATCCCAGTCCCAGTTACATCCCAGTCTCAGTTACATCTCAGTCCCAGTTACATCTCAGTCCCAGTTACATCCCAGTCTCAGTTACATTCCAGTCCCAGTTACATCCCAGTTACATCCCAGTCCCAGTTACATCTCAGTCCCAGTTACATCCCAGTCTCAGTTACATCCCAGTCCCAGTTACATCCCAGTTACATCCCAGTCTCAGTTACATCCCAGTCCCAGTCTCAGTTACATCTCAGTCCTAGTTACATCTCAGTCCCAGTTACATCCCAGTCTCAGTTACATCTCAGTCCCAGTTACATCCCAGTCTCAGTTACATCTCAGTCCCAGTTACATCCCAGTTACATCCCAGTCCCAGTTACATCCCAGTCTCAGTTACATCCCAGTCTCAGTTACATCCCAGTCTCAGTTACATCCCAGTCTCAGTTACATCCCAGTCTCAGTTACATCCCAGTCTCAGTTACATCCCAGTCCCAGTTACATTCCAGTCCCAGTTACATCCCAGTCTCAGTTACATCCCAGTCCCAGTTACATCCCAGTTACATCCCAGTCCCAGTTACATTCCAGTCCCAGTTACATCCCAGTCTCAGTTACATCCCAGTCCCAGTTACATCTCAGTCCCAGTTACATTCCAGTCTCAGTTACATTCCAGTCCCAGTTACATCTCAGTCCCAGTTACATCCCAGTCCCAGTTACATCCCAGTCCCAGTTACATCCCAGTCTCAGTTACATTCCAGTCCCAGTTACATCCCAGTCTCAGTTACATCCCAGTCTCAGTTACATTCCAGTCTCAGTTACATCCCAGTCTCAGTTACATCCCAGTCCCAGTTACATCTCTGTCCCAGTTACATCCCAATCCCAGTTACATCCCAGTCCCAGTTACATCCCAGTCTCAGTTACATCCCAGTCCCAGTTACATCCCAGTCTCAGTTACATTCCAGTCCCAGTTACATCCCAGTCTCAGTTACATCCCAGTCCCAGTTACATCTCTGTCCCAGTTACATCCCAATCCCAGTTACATCTCAGTCCTAGTTACATCCCAGTCTCAGTTACATCCCAGTCCCAGTTACATCCCAGTCCCAGTTACATCTCAGTCCCAGTTACATCGCAGTCTCAGTTACATCCCAGTCCCAGTTACATCCAAGTTACATCTCAGTCCCAGTTACATCTCAGTCCCAGTTACATCCCAGTCTCAGTTACATCCCAGTCTCAGTTACATCCCAGTCTCAGTTACATCCCAGTCTCAGTTACATTCCAGTCCCAGTTACATCTCTGTCCCAGTTACATCCCAATCCCAGTTACATCCCAGTCCCAGTTACATCCCAGTCTCCAGTTACATCTCAGTCCCAGTTACATCCCAGTCTCAGTTACATCCCAGTCTCAGTTACATCCCAGTCCCAGTTACATCTCTGTCCCAGTTACATCCCAATCCCAGTTACATCCCAGTCCCAGTTACATCCCAGTCTCAGTTACATCTCAGTCCTAGTTACATCTCAGTCCCAGTTACATCCCAGTCTCAGTTACATCCCAGTCCCAGTTACATCCCAGTTACATCTCAGTCCCAGTTACATCTCTGTCCCAGTTACATCCCAGTCCCAGTTACATCCCAATCCCAGTTACATCCCAGTCTCAGTTACATCCCAGTCCCAGTTACATCCCAGTCTCAGTTACATTCCAGTCCCAGTTACATCCCAGTCTCAGTTACATCCCAGTCTCAGTTACATCCCAGTCCCAGTTACATCTCAGTCCCAGTTACATTCCAGTCTCAGTTACATTCCAGTCCCAGTTACATCTCTGTCCCAGTTACATCCCAGTCCCAGTTACATCCCAATCCCAGTTACATCCCAGTCTCAGTTACATTCCAGTCCCAGTTACATCTCTGTCCCAGTTACATCCCAGTCCCAGTTACATCCCAGTCCCAGTTACATCCCAGTCTCAGTTACATTCCAGTCCCAGTTACATCCCAGTCCCAGTTACATCCCAATCTCAGTTACATCCCAGTCTCAGTTACATTCCAGTCCCAGTTACATCCCAGTCCCAGTTACATCCCAGTCCCAGTTACATCCCAGTCTCAGTTACATCCCAGTCCCAGTTACATCCCAGTCCCAGTTACATCTCTGTCCCAGTTACATCCCAATCCCAGTTACATCTCAGTCCTAGTTACATCCCAGTCTCAGTTACATTCCAGTCTCAGTTACATCCCAGTCTCAGTTACATCCCAGTCCCAGTTACATCCCAATCCCAGTTACATCCCAATCCCAGTTACATCCCAATCCCAGTTACATCCCAATCCCAGTTACATCCCAATCCCAGTTACATCCCAGTCCCAGTTACATCTCAGTCCTAGTTACATCTCAGTCCCAGTTACATCCCAGTCTCAGTTACATCCCAGTCCCAGTTACATCCCAATCCCAGTTACATCCCAGTCCCAGTTACATCCCAGTCTCAGTTACATCTCAGTCCCAGTTACATCCCAATCCCAGTTACATCTCAGTCCCAGTTACATCCCAGTCTCAGTTACATCTCAGTCCTAGTTACATCCCAATCCCAGTTACATCCCAGTCCCAGTTACATCCCAGTCCCAGTTACATCTCAGTCCCAGTTACATCCCAATCCCAGTTACATCCCAGTCCCAGTTACATCCCAGTCTCAGTTACATCTCAGTCCTAGTTACATCTCAGTCCCAGTTACATCCCAGTCTCAGTTACATCCCAGTCCCAGTCCATCCAGTTACATCTCAGTCCCAGTTACATCTCAGTCCCAGTTACATCCCAGTCCCAGTTACATCCCAGTCCCAGTTACATCCCAGTCCCAGTTACATCCCAGTCCCAGTTACATCCCAGTCCCAGTTACATCCCAGTCCCAGTTACATCCCAGTCCCAGTTACATCTCAGTCTCAGTTACATCCCAGTCTCAGTTACATCCCAGTCCCAGTTACATCCAAGTTACATCTCAGTCCCAGTTACATCTCAGTCCCAGTTACATCCCAGTCTCAGTTACATCCCAGTCTCAGTTACATCTCTGTCCCAGTTACATCCCAGTCCCAGTTACATCCCAGTCTCAGTTACATCTCAGTCCTAGTTACATCTCTGTCCCAGTTACATCCCAGTTACATCTCAGTCCCAGTTACATCTCTGTCCCAGTTACATCCCAGTCCCAGTTACATCCCAATCCCAGTTACATCCCAGTTTCAGTTACATCCCAGTCCCAGTTACATCCCAGTCCCAGTTACATCCATATTTGATTCTCTGGATAAATAAACTGCTGTAACTATTATATATTTCTGTTTCATTACAAGCAGTTTTTTTTTGAATCTCTCAAGTCCTTTCTAAACTCATATATTACAATGTTAAATACATTTTAATGGTGCTGTTACACAATTTCAAGGAATTTCAATGTGACAATTGTTTATATGAAGATGATGATGTAAAGCTGTTTAAAATAAATCCTGGTGTTTTACAAAACTGCCCATCTTGCATATCAGTAATTTTAACGTAATATACTGAATATCTCACATTGTTCACTTGCTGGAGAGAACAAGATACAAGTTTACATTCTGTTGCGTGTGGTAACCAGGGATACAAGTTTACATTCTGTGCAGTGTGGTAACCAGGGATACAAGTTTACATTCTGTGCAGTGTGGTAACCAGGGATACAAGTTTACATTCTGTGCAGTGTGGTCACCAGGAATACAAGTTTACATTCTGTGCAGTGTGGTAACCAGGGATACACGTTTACATTATGTGCAGTGTGGTAACCAGGGATACAAGTTTACATTCTGTGCAGTGTGGTAACCAGGGATACACGTTTACATTATGTGCAGTGTGGTCACCAGGGATACAAGTTTACATTCTGTGCAGTGTGGTAACCAGGGATACAGTGTGGTAGTTTACATTCTGTGCAGTGTGGTAACCAGGGATACAAGTTTACATTATGTGCAGTGTGGTAACCAGGGATACACGTTTACATTATGTGCAGTGTGGTAACCAGGGATACAAGTTTACATTCTGTGCAGTGTGGTAACCAGGGATACAAGTTTACATTCTGTGCAGTGTGGTAACCAGGGATACACGTTTACATTATGTGCAGTGTGGTAACCAGGGATACAAGTTTACATTCTGTGCAGTGTGGTAACCAGGGATACAAGTTTACATTCTGTGCAGTGTGGTAACCAGGGATACAAGTTTACATTCTGTGCAGTGTGGTCACCAGGGATACAAGTTTACATTCTGTGCAGTGTGGTAACCAGGGATACACGTTTACATTATGTGCAGTGTGGTAACCAGGGATACACGTTTACATTATGTGCTCTCTCAAACATTAGTTACACAAAACTTAAGCAATCGTTCAACACTATTGCTTGCACAAGTGACTTTTTTGCACTCTCTGTTTTACTAAATATTTATTCCCGGTATTACGTCATTTTGCATGAAGGGAAGCTGATGTGCTACATTGATAAAAACGTGCTACATTGATAAAACGTATGGCTTACTTGGAAAATATCCAAATACATCAGGAGGTGTTTTATTATTATGAACTTAATATACAATGCATATTATCTACATTACTGAGGTGGATCAATGTAGGTGAAATGTTGAATCTCGCTTTATTAGATGTCTGCTGCATTGGCAAGGTGATGTTAGACATTTTACTCCAAAAACAATGTCGTCGAGAAATCCAACATTTCAAAAATGGTTAAAATTGTTAACTGAGCTTGGTACCATCTTGTAAATGAGGTTATGTCGCCATCTAGCGTTAGTAGATGGGTAGTTCTGTTTAGGATGATTTACTGTGATTGGCCTTAAGCTGCTCTACCGACATCACCTCATGAGGGTGACATCACCTCATTAGGGTGACATCACCTCATGAGGGTGACATCACCTCATGAGGGTGACATCACCTCATGAGGGTGACATCACCTCATGAGGGTGACATCACCTCATGAGGCTGACATCACCTTATGAGGGTGACATCACCCTATGGTCCAACCATTTAATATCCCAGACTTGAACCTCTAATCAGCAGACTACATGATCAACATCTACCATCTGACCAACTCTCTCTCTGCGTTTAATGTTTCAAGACTCTTCCGAGGGCGCACGTTTGAATTAATAACTTTACCTCAGATCGATAACCCGTTATCGGTTTCTTTTCAGAATATACCTTTGAGATTCTATGCAAAGCGCTACAAGTTCAATACATTCTTATAAAATAGAGTGCAAATGCATTTCTATACACTCCAGATCAGAAACATTAACGTGCGGACAACGTGTAAATTACGGTTTAGGAAAAATATATCCTTTCCTTTCGAAACATGTTTCTCCAGATCGACGATCCATCCTAAAGCGTGGAGGAAATATAGAATAAAACGTCTGAGGGGGACCCTGCCGACGTCATATGATTGACGGGTGTGTCAGAGCGTCGAGACAGATAAGGTGTTCATTGATTGGGGGGTTAGTCTCCTACTATCCAATCACAACTAGACAATAGCTTTTGGTGGCGTTGTCTTTCTTGGTTTACGTATTCTGTGTGATATCGTCCAGTGTACGGACCTGATTAACCATACAAGCAGGTACGTGAGGAAAAATAGAAAACACTAGCTACTTCTTGTCATGGTTCCGTTTCTTTGTAAAAGTGTAAAAGTAACCGTCTGATTGGTTTAACGGCTTTGAGGGGTTTTGTTGGATATCGTTTTTTACACAGACGCCTCGAGATGCGGGACATTTCAGTTTGACAGCTCGAGCTGCTGCTAGCTACCGCCAACTTAGCATGCTAGCTAGAGACAGACTGCTAGTTAGACAGACTGCTGCTTCTAGCTAAAGATATAACCAGATTATAACGATATAACCAGACTAAAACGATATAACCAGACTAAAACGATATTACCAGACTATAACGATACAACCAGACTAACCATACAACCAGATTATATATAACGGTATAACCAGACTAACGATATAACCAGACTATAACAAAATAACCAGACTATAACAAAATAACCAGACTATAACGATATAACCAGACTATAACAAAATAACCAGACTATAACAAAATACCCAGACTATAACGATATAACCAGACTATGACGATATAACCAGACTATAACAAAATAACCAGATTATAACGATATAACCAGACTAAAACGATATTACCAGACTATAACGATACAACCAGACTAACCATACAACCAGATTATATATAACGGTATAACCAGACTAGCGATATAACCAGACTATAACGATATAACCAGACTATAACGATATAACCAGACTATAACAAAATAACCAGACTATAACGATATAACCAGACTATAACGATATAACCAGACTATAACGATATAACCAGACTATAACGATATTACCAGACTATAACGATATAACGAGACTATAACGATATAACCAGACTATAACGATATAACCAGACTAGCGATATAACCAGACTATAACGATATAACGAGACTATAACGATATAACCAGACTATAACGATATAACCAGACTATAACGATATAACCAGACTATAACGATATAACCAGACTATAACGATATAACCAGACTATAACGATATAACCAGACTATAACGATATAACCAGACTATAACGATATAACGAGACTAGCGATATAACCAGACTATAACGATATAACGAGACTATAACGATATAACCAGACTATAACGATATAACCAGACTATAACGATATAACCAGACTATAACGATATAACCAGACTATAACGATATAACCAGACTATAACGATATAACCAGACTATAACGATATAACCAGACTATAACGATATAACGAGACTATAACGATATAACCAGACTATAACAAAATAACCAGACTATAATGATATAACCAGACTATAACGATATAACCAGACTATAACGATATAACCAGACTATAACGATACAACCTGACTATCTAACGATATAACGATACAACCAGACTATCTGACGATACAACCAGACTATCTGACGATACAACCAGACTATCTGACGATACAACCAGACTATCTGACGATACAACCAGACTATCTGACGATACAACCAGACTCAAATGTTTATCTCCTCACCTAATACATGTCTCTGGTTGCTGCCATGGCAAAAAGCTCTAGCAGCTTTCCCGAACAAGGCACTTAAGCCTATAGTTAGTATTTCCACCCTCTATCCATTCTGTTAATAACAGCACTGTCCAGTTGTTTTAATGTACCAGCTCTCCTGCCATACATCTAGTTACTAATGAATGTTACTGTAATGTTACCCTACGTAGGGTAGCAATCAACCGGCTTGGCTTTCTGTCAGCATTACTCTAATTTCTAATCTCTTCTGTGATATTCGAGAGTGAAGGATTTAGATAAATCATACCATAAGCTTTATGTGTCACGTTACAACTGCTGTGCAACTACAGTACTGTGTGATTTACTCAAATAGTTATTAGATGATCAGACTTTATAAAGTGCAAACTGGCTTTATTATGTTTTCTGCAGGAACCAACCAGCTGATTTAGCTAGCACAACCAGACGTGCACAATGCATTACTATATTTGGATTTCTGTTGATCTAAACTGAGCGGACCCTAGCTCTTCTTTTAACTTTGCTGAACAGGAGACAACCTGGTCTCCAGCTCCCCTGTGCTCCTCTTGGAGTTTTGATGTCACCTGGAGCCCACTGGCTGTCTGGGGACATCATGGCCAGTCTGCACATGACTAACCTGGCCTTTGCCTGGGAGAAGTACATGGACTGTCGTCTGGGAGGAGCTGATCTTCAGGTGGGTCAGTGGGTAGGAGGGCTTGCTGTGTTCAAGAGAATGTGGTTGCATAAACTTGTAAGAGGGGCTTGTCAATGAAATGCACGTAACATAAACTACTATAGCTGTTAGAAACCCCTCCTGCAGTTAAAACAACCTGATGTGCAGGGATTGGCTGCAGTGCTAATAGGTACTGCTAGTATAATGGCCTAATGGGATGTTTGCTGCCAGTAATTATACCATGGTCATTTCCTTTTTGGGTTCAAGTAAGGCACATGGTTCGCTATTAGTGAAATTTTCCAGTAATAAATTACACCAATGCAGGAATATAATAATGTTGATGGTTCATTACAGGATTTGGCAAAATTAACAATACGTTTCTACTGACTCCTATTCTGCTTGGCTTGTCTTCGGTCCACAAACGGCATTTCAGCTGCTGCTTAGGTCAAATCATACAGATGATAATGGAAAGATTCTTCTGCAAAACCTTCTTATCTGCAAAGAAACATGACTTGATAGCCGGTCTGATAGGGAAGTACTCTGGTGGGCGAGTAAGAATATTCCTTTCTTCCTTTTTTGTACAACCAGAGCACGCCTTACCAGTATTCTTTGGTTATATTTTATATATTGTTTTTTAATTGTTCGTTACTTAATTATGTGATAGAAAGCAAAAAGAGAGTCCAGTCTGTCTTTAGTTTAGTTTTCTTTGTGGCGTAATATAGGCTCCAGTCCTGCTTCCTGTGCTGTGGTGTCGAAAGGTCCCTGCTGCCCAGTGCCACCTCACCCTCTGGCATGAATATCTTTGTCTACTCTGCCTACTGGGAGGTTGTGTTTACCAGGGAGAGGTTCATATCACTCTGCCTACTGGGAGGTTGTGTTTACCAGGGAGAGGTTCATATCACTCTGCCTACTGGGAGGTTGTGTTTACCAGGGAGAGGTTCATATCACTCTGCCTACTGGGAGGTTGTGTTTAACAGAGAGAAGACAAGTTCACGTGCGCGCGCGCGCGTGTGTGTTTGTGTGTGTGTGTGTGACTGACAGAAAAGCTGTTACAGCAAGTTGATTATCCATGTGGGTGAGTGTCAACCACAGCTTGTATGTGATAGGATGTCTGTCCAAGGGAAGCATAGGTCTTCTGTCTGGCAGTTGGCAGAATGCAAGTTCGGTAAAACCAGTCAGATGGCTGTATTCACCATGACATTCACCAGTCAGATGGCTGTGTTCACCATGACATTCACCAGTCAGATGGCTGTGTTCACCATGACATTCACCAGTCAGATGGCTGTGTTCACCATGACATTCACCAGTCAGATGGCTGTGTTCACCATGACATACATCAGTCAGATGGCTGTGTTCACCATGACATTCACCAGTCAGATGGCTGTGTTCACCATGATATTCACCAGTCAGATATTCACCATGATATTCTATATCTTGTTCTATTTTGCATTGACCATCGAAACTCATTTACTGAACTTATTTCACATCTTGTGAGTGATAATATAATACGTTACAAGTTAATTTAAGGGTGGGGTGTACATGAATACAGTAGAACAGGATATCCCACCTCCTGCTCACAGTGAACCAGTGATTTTGTTTCACTTTCACTCTGATATAATAGGTTGTTGCAGAATTACCACAATGGGCAAAGTCTCCCAGAAACACACACAAACAGAGACTTTTCCCAGCCCCTCTGTTTGTTGATTTCTTTATTGCTTTGACTTTTTGGACTTTAAATACTGGATAATTATTTATTGGTATTTGTTGATCTCTGTGAGAGATGAAGTGTTGTGCTGGCAGAACTTCAGGCAGGACCAGCAGCCTGACCCAGGCTACACACACACACACACACACACACACACACACACACACACGGTAGGTAGGTGTGAGCCATGATCAGTCATAACCTACCCAACAATTGTGTCCTAAATAGTCCCTAGACGTTGTTAGGTTTAGTGAGACTACGTTGTTAGGGTTAGTGAGACTACGTTGTTAGGGTCAGTGAGACGTTAGTGTGTGGGGTCAGTGAGACGTTAGTGTGTAGGGTCAGTGAGACGTTAGTGTGTAGGGTCAGTGAGACGTTAGTGTGTAGGGTCAGTGAGACGTTAGTGTGTAGGGTCAGTGAGTCGTTAGTGTGTAGGGTCAGTGAGACGTTAGTGTGTAGGGTCAGTGAGACGTTAGTGTGTAGGGTCAGTGAGACGTTAGTGTGCGGTCAGTGAGATGTTAGTGTGTAGGGTCAGTGAGACGTTAGTGTGTAGGGTCAGTGAGACGTTAGTGTGTAGGGTCAGTGAGACGTTAGTGTGTAGGGTCAGTGAGACGTTAGTGTGGGGTCAGTGAGACGTTAGTGATGGGGTCAGTGAGACGTTAGTGTGTAGGGTCAGTGAGACGTTACTGTAGGGTCAGTGAGACGTTAGTGTGTAGGGTCAGTGAGACGTTAGTGTGGGGTCAGTGAGACATGTGTGTGTGTGGGGTCAGTGAGACGTGTGTGTGTGTGTGTAGGGTCAGTGAGACGTTAATGTGGGGTCAGTGAGACGTTAGTGTGTAGGGTCAGTGAGACGTTAGTGATGGGGTCAGTGAGACGTTAGCGTGTAGGGTCAGTGAGACGTTAGTGTGGGGTCAGTGAGACGTTAGTGTGGGGTCAGTGAGACGTGTGTGTGTGTGGGGTCAGTGAGACGTTAGTGTGTGGGGTCAGTGAGACGTTAGTGTGTAGGGTCAGTGAGACGTTAGTGTGTAGGGTCAGTGAGACGTGTGTGTGTGTGTGTAGGGTCAGTGAGACGTGTGTGTGTAGGGTCAGTGAGACGTGTGTGTGTGTGTGTGTAGGGTCAGTGAGACGTGTGTGTGTAGGGTCAGTGAGACGTTAGTGTGTAGGGTCAGTGAGACGTTAGTGTGTAGGGTCAGTGAGACGTTAGTGTGTAGGGTCAGTGAGACGTTAGTGTGTAGGGTCAGTGAGACGTTAGTGTGTAGGGTCAGTGAGACGTTAGTGTGGGGTCAGTGAGACGTGTGTGTGTAGGGTCAGTGAGACGTTAATGTGGGGTCAGTGAGACGTTAGTGTGTGGGGTCAGTGAGACGTTAGTGAGTAGGGTCAGTGAGTCGTTAGTGTGTAGGGTTAGTGAGACATTAGTGAGACGTTAGTGTAGGGTCAGTGAGATGTGTGTAGGGTCAGTGAGACGTTAGTGTGACGTTAGTGTGACGTTAGTGTGACGTCAGTGTAGGGTCAGTGTAGGGTCAGTGAGACGTTAGTGAGATGTTAGTGTAGGTCTTGGGCCACACTAATTACATAGAACTTACAGGCAGAGGCCTTCAACAACACAGAAATGGTAAATGATGCTTCTCTGTCACGCTAGCATTTAACCAAATTTTCCGGTAAACACAAGCCAGGGGTCTTGGTTGCTTTGCGTTTCTGGTTAAACATTTCCTTCGTAGGTGTACACACATAGGAACGTGCAAAAATAAACAGACTCCATTAGACCACGTACACAGCTCACCTTTCAGAGGTTCTGGTTGCAAAGTAAGTCACCAAAGAAAAACAGATTAATTATTTAACTACATTCTATCGGTAAGACACAAGTGAGAAAGGAAAGGAAAACAGACTGAAGTTATAGTGAGTTGTGTCAGGATGAGCAGGTCCAATTTGTCAATAAGGCCAGATATGATTTGACCATGGCTCACACCTACCTATGCTGTGTGTGTGTGTGCCATAAAGGTCACTGTAATGGACATCTGGTGCCATACAGGTCACTGTAATGGACATCTGGTGCCATAAAGGTCACTGTAATGGACATCTGGTGCCATAAAGGTCACTGTAATGGACATCTGGTGCCATAAATGTCACTGTAATGGACATCTGGGGCCATAAAGGTCACTGTAATGGACATCTGGTGCCATAAATGTCACTGTAATGGACATCTAGTGCCATACAGGTCACTGTAATGGACATTTTGGAAACATCATTCATGCATTTGGGGCAAGTTTGAACATATGTGTTTTAATGCTGCCCGTTCAATGCTGCCCGCTCAATGCTGCCCGCTCAATGCTGCTTTGTTATTATTATTTTTGCTCATTTTCTTGCCTTCCACATCCATGGATTTGTTTCTTTTCTCTCCATTCCTCTTGTTATGTCTTTTCTCTCCCTGCCTGCCTGTCTGTCTGTCTGCCTCCGTCTGTCTGTCTGCCTGCCTGCCTGTCTGTCTGTCTGCCTCCCTGTCTGCCTGTCTGTCTGTCTGCCTCCCTGTCTGTCTGCCTCCCTGTCTGCCTCCCTGTCTGCCTCCCTGTCTGCCTCCCTGTCTGCCTCCCTGTCTGCCTCCCTGTCCGCCTCCCTGTCTGTCTGTCTCCCTCCCTGTCTGCCTGTCTGCCTCCCTGTCTGTCTGCCTCCCTGTCTGTCTGCCTCCCTGTCTGCCTCCCTGTCTGCCTCCCTGTCTGTCTGCCTGTCTGCCTGTCTCCCTGTCTGCCTCCCTGTCTGTCTGTCTGCCTCCCTGTCTGTCTGTCTGCCTCCCTGTCTGTCTCCCGTCTGCCTGCCTCCCTGTCTGTCTCCCGTCTGCCTGCCTGTCTGTCTGTCTGTCTCCCGTCTGCCTGTCTCCCGTCTGTCTGTCTGCCTGTCTCCCGTCTGTCTGTCTGTCTCCCGTCTGCCTGTCTCCCGTCTGTCTGTCTGCCTGTCTCCCTGTCTCCCGTCTGTCTGTCTGTCTCCCGTCTGTCTGTCTGCCTGTCTCCCTGTCTTCTGCCTCCCTGTCTGTCTGTCTGTCTGCCTCCCTGCCTCCCGTCTGCCTGTCTCCCTGCCTCTCTGTCTGCCTCCCTGTCTCCCGTCTCCCTGCCTCCCTGTCTGTCTGCCTCCCTGTCTGTCTGCCTCCCTGTCTGTCTGCCTCCCTGTCTGTCTGCCTCCCTGTCTGTCTGCCTCCCTGTCTCCCGTCTGTCTGTCTGCCTGCCTCCCTGTCTTCTGCCTCCCTGTCTCCTGTCTCCCGTCTGCCTCCCTGTCTGTCTGGATGCCTCCCTCCCTGTCTGCCTCCCTGTCTGCCTCCCTGTCTGCCTCCCTGCCTGCCTCCCTGTCTGTCTGCCTCCCTGTCTTCTGCCTCCCTGTCTGTCTGCCTGTCTCCCTGTCTCCCGTCTGTCTGTCTGCCTGCCTCCCTGTCTGTCTGCCTCCCTGTCTTCTGCCTCCCTGTCTGTCTGCCTGCCTCCCTGTCTCCCGTCTGTCTGTCTGTCTGCCTCCCTGTCTTCTGCCTCCCTGTCTGTCTGCCTGTCTCCCTGTCTCCCGTCTGTCTGTCTGCCTGCCTCCCTGTCTGTCTGGATGCTATGTTGTCCAGAAATCCCACCCAGGGTGCTGTCCATCTCTACCTTCCTCATCCTTTCCCCGGGGCTCTCATCGTTGTCCTGCCCTGGAGCTTCTTCCTCCTCTTCTTCATCTTCCTTCTCCTCGTCCTCCTACCTTATGAAACTGGTGAGTCTGGCTGTTGCTGAGTGCTTTTATTTTCATGGTCGGATCAGATCTTAACTGCAAGGCAAAGATAATATAGATTAAAGAAAAGACCAAGACAGCCTTCCTCCCTGTGGAAGTTACTGATTAACTGTGAGGTCTGCTTCTTTAAGACTCATAACTCTAAGGTTAGTTATTGTCAGACCCAGTAATGTGAGTTTAGTTAAAGCATATAAGCCCTGAGGTTGTTTGGAGAAGTGTCTTAGTGGGGGCTTGGATGTTGTAATATACACAGGAAGTTGAATCACCACCAAACTGTTTCTAAAAGGTTTCTCTCTTCTGCACGGTTGACCTGACAACCAATGAACTCCCTCTATCACCATGACATACCATTTATTCAACCAATGAACTCCCTCTTTCACCATGACATACCATTTATTCAACCAATGAACTCCCTCTTTCACCATGACATACCATTTATTCAACCAATGAACTCCCTCTTTCACCATGACATACCATTTATTATTTCTATATGCAAGGAAAGTGATTTCCTCACTCTGTCTGTAACTGTTCTTCTAGTCAAGCTCTGGTATTTTGGTCAGTATTTGATTAGATTCTGGTCCTCTGTGAGTGTGATGGTGAACATGTGGATGGTGAACATGTGGATGGTGAACATGTGGATGGTGAACATGTGGATGGTGAACATGTGTGCAGTAACGTGTAGGGGACCATGTAATATGGACCTGTGTGCAGTAACGTCTAGGGGACCATGTAATATGGACCTGTGTGCAGTAACATGTAGGGGACCATGTAATATGGACCTGTGTGCAGTAACGTGTAGGGGACCATGTAATATGGACCTGTGTGCTGTAACGTGTAGAGGACCATGTAATATGGACCTGTGTGCAGTAACGTGTGGACCTGTGTGCAGTGGACCATGTAATATGGACCTGTGTGCAGTAACGTGTAGGGGACCATGTAATATGGACCTGTGTGCAGTAACGTGTAGGGGAACATGGGGGACCAGTAACGTGTAGGGGACCATGTAATATGGACCTGTGTGCAGTAACGTGTAGGGGAACATGTAATATGGACCTGTGTGCAGTAACGTGGACCATGTAATATGGACCTGTGTGCAGTAACGTGTAGGGGGGACCATGTAATATGGACCTGTGTGCAGTAACGTGTAGGGGACCCTGTGTGCAGTAACGTGTATGTAGTATATGGACCTGTGTGCAGTAACGTGTAGGGGACCATGTAATATGGACCTGTGTGCAGTAACGTGTAGGGGACCATGTAATATGGACCTGTGTGCAGTAACGTGTAGGGGACCATGTAATATGGACCTGTGTGCAGTAACGTGTAGGGGACCATGTAATATGGACCTGTGTGCAGTAACGTGTAGGGGACCATGTAATATGGACCTGTGTGCAGTAACGTGTAGGGGACCATGTAATATGGACCTGTGTGCAGTAACGTGTAGGGGACCATGTAATATGGACCTGTGTGCAGTAACGTGTAGGGGACCATGTAATATGGACCTGTGTGCAGTGACGTGTAGGGGACCATGTAATATGGACCTGTGTGCAGTAACGTGTAGGGGACCATGTAATATGGACCTCTGTGCAGTAACGTGTAGGGGACCTTGTAATATGGACCTGTGTGCAGTAACGTGGACCTGTGTGCAGGGTAGGGGACCATGTAATATGGACCTGTGTGCAGTAACGTAACGTGTAATATGGACCTGGACCATGTAATATGGACCTGTGTGCAGTAACGTGTAGGGGACCATGTAATATGGACCTGTGTGCAGTAACGTGTAGGGGACCATGTAATATGGACCTGTGTGCAGTAACGTGTAGGGGACCATGTAATAGGTCTGATTGTGTTTTTCTTCTCATAGGTCTGTCTGCAGTGCCTGGAGAGTTTCCTGTGTCTGTTTTACAGTGTCCGTCATCTACACAGCAGCCATGTAAACAGGGATGCTCTAAAGTTCTGGTAAGGCTCTGATTCTAACTACTGATATCTGAATGTATATGCGTTATTACCTGACATTACCCTAGTAAACACACAGTTGACTTGTATTTACACACACACACACACTCTATCTGCTGATTCCCTAATCGATTATCTGAGAACCAGAGAGGGTAGAGACTGAGGAATGGCCGCTGATGTTAGAGGATCACTAGGAGACTGAGGAATGGCCGTATGTTAGAGGATCACTAGGAGACTGAGGAATGGCCGTATGTTAGAGGATCACCAGGAGACTGAGGAATGGCCGTATGTTAGAGGATCACTAGGAGACTGAGGAATGGCCGTATGTTAGAGGATCACCAGGAGACTGAGGAATGGCCGTATGTTAGAGGATCACTAGGAGACTGAGGAATGGCCGTATGTTAGAGGATCACTAGGAGACTGAGGAATGGCCGTATGTTAGAGGATCACTAGGAGACTGAGGAATGGCCGTATGTTAGAGGATCACCAGGAGACTGAGGAATGGCCGTATGTTAGAGGATCACCAGGAGACTGAGGAATGGCCGTATGTTAGAGGATCACTAGGAGACTGAGGAATGGCCGTATGTTAGAGGATCACTAGGAGACTGAGGAATGGCCGTATGTTAGAGGATCACTAGGAGACTGAGGAATGGCCGTATGTTAGAGGATCACTAGGAGACTGAGGAATGGCCGTATGTTAGAGGATCACTAGGAGACTGAGGAATGGCCGTATGTTAGTGGATCACTAGAGGCATCACTAATTGGTCATGAGTTGGCCTCTTCACACTCAGTCAATGAGGGTTTTGTAGTTTGTGTCTGTTCTTGGTGCCTGTATCACCACTGTCATGTTGCCATTAGTCATGGCTTTGTTTCAGAAACATTCTCTGCATTGCTTCGGTTAGTTGCAGCTCGTCAAACGTTTGTTGCTCACATTTTCATTCCCTGACGTGTCACACACACACACACACACACACACACACACTGCTCTGAATCCCCCCCAGTCGTCTTGGATCCCCAGCTCCAGTCCCCCCACCAGCCACCCCTCCATCCCCAGCTCCAGTCCCCCCAGCAGCCACCCCTCCATCCCCAGCTCCAGTCCCCCCAGCAGCCACCCCTCCATCCCCAGCTCCAGTCCCCCTTGCAGCTACCCCCCCATCCCCAGTCGTCCAGCTTCAGTCTCGGCCAGTTTCCATGTGATGTCACATGGATACATGTGATCCCAGATGAACCCTCTCGTCTAAATCTGGACGGCCTCCACTTGAAATTCCGATTTAATAGAATTTACTGCAGAGAACAGAAGCAACAGTCTTTATGAGACGAATTGGCTCGGATCATTACCATGACAACAGAGAAAATACCACGACAACACCTAGTATGTAGTGGGATGGTGATAATGATGACTGCTTTGAATTCAGGAAGTTTGGCAGGTAGGAAAGATGGAGATGACTACTGGTTTAAATGCATTTGTATGAGGGTGGTGCATGTGTGTTACTGTTGGCTGTTGGAGGGATAGCTTGTGTCATTATTATAACGGGACTTCTGAAATGGGAGGGATAGCTTGTGTCATTATAACGGGACTTCTGAAATGGGAGGGATAGCTTGTGTCATTATAACGGGACTTCTGAAATGGGAGGGATAGCTTGTGTCATTATTATAACGGGACTTCTGAAATGGGAGGGATAGCTTGTGTCATTATAACGGCACTTCTGAAATGGGAGGGATAGCTTGTGTCATTATAACGGGAATTCTGAAATGGGAGGGATAGCTTGTGTCATTATTATAACGGGACGTCTGAAGTGGGAGGGATAGCTTGTGTCATTATTATAACGGGACTTCTGAAATGGGAGGGATAGCTTGTGTCATTACAACGGGACTTCTGAAATGGGAGGGATAGCTTGTGTCATTATTATAACGGGACGTCTGAAGTGGGAGGGATAGCTTGTGTCATTATTATAACGGGACTTCTGAAATGGGAGGGATAGCTTGTGTCATTATTATAACGGACTTCTGAAATGGGAGGGATAGCTTGTGTCATTACACCGGGACTTCTGAAATGGGAGGGATAGCTTGTGTCGTCATAACGGGACTTCTGAAATGGGAGGGATAGCTTGTGTCATTATTATAACGGGACGTCTGAAGTGGGAGGGATAGCTTGTGTCGTTATTAGGGGACTTCTGAAATGGGAGGGATAGCTTGTGTCGTTATTACAGGACTTCTGAAATGGGAGGGATAGCTTGTGTCGTTATTACGGGACTTCTGAAATGGGAGGGATAGCTTGTGTCATTATAACGGGACTTCTGAAATGGGAGGGATAGCTTGTGTCGTTATTACGGGACTTCTGAAATGGGCGGTAATGTTGTGTAGTTATGTAGGGACATGTGGGGTAATGTTGTGTAGTTATGTAGGGACATGTGGGGTAATGTTGTGTAGTTATGTGAGGTAATGTTGTGTAGTTATGTAGGGACATGTGGGGTAATGTTGTGTAGTTATGTGGGGTAATGTTGTGTAGTTATGTAGGGACATTTGTTTAATCATTACTTATTTACGTCTTGTCGTTGTAACAAGTGTATTAAATGTGTAAGATGAGTACCCTCCATGATAGTCACATGTGAAGTTGGGGTCTGGACCATGTGATGTCAGAAAGCCCTGCCCACTAGCAGATCTACAGAGAAATCACATGGTCCAGTCCCTGAATTCACATGTGACTTTCAGGGAGGACTTCAGTCAGACATCATGCTAAAGTACAGGTTAAATAAATGCCTTTAAAAGTAATTTACCACAACAGTTCCCAGGACCTGAAATTAGATAATGTTATATGTGGGGCCAGCAGTACAGATAATGTTATGTATGTGGGGCCAGCAGTACAGATAATGTTATATATGTGGGGCCTGCATTACAGATAATGTTATATATGTGGGGCCTGCAGTACAGATAATGTTATATATGTGGGGCCAGCAGTACAGATAATGTTATATATGTGGGGCCAGCAGTACAGATAATGTTATATATGTGGGGCCAGCAGTACAGATAATGTTATATATGGGGGCCAGCAGTACAGATAATGTTATATATGTGGGGCCAGCAGTACAGATAATGTTATATATGTGGGGCCAGCAGTACAGATAATGTTATATATGTGGGGCCTGCAGTACAGATAATGTTATATATGTGGGGCCAGCAGTACAGATAATGTTATATATGTACAGATAATGTTATATATGTGGCCAGCAGTACAGATAATGTTATATATACAGATAATGTTATATATGTGGGCCTGCAGTACAGATAATGTTATATATGTGGGGCCTGCAGTACAGATAATGTTATATATGTGGGGCCTGCAGTACAGATATATATGTGGGGCCAGCAGTACAGATAATGTTATATATGTGGGGCCTGCAGTACAGATAATGTTATATATGTGGGGCCTGCAGTACAGATAATGTTATATATGTGGGGCAAGCAGTGCTGATGATGTTATATATGTGGGGCCTGCAGTACAGATAATGTTATATATGTATTTTAACAGTGTGGATATGAGTGGTGCCAGCAGTACATATAATGTTATATATGTATTTTAACAGTGCGGATATGAGTGGTGCCAGAAGTACAGATAATGTTATATATGTATTTTAACAGTGTGGATATGAGTGGTGCCAGCAATACAGATAATGTTATATATGTATTTTAACAGTGTGGATATGAGTGGTGCCAGCAGTACAGATAATGTTATATATGTATTTTAACAGTGTGGATATGAGTGGTGCCAGCAATACACTTGCCAGGGAGTTCCTAACTGACGTGCATCAGCTCTGCAGCGCTGTTGCCCAGAGGGCAGAGTTCCGAGGGGAGGAGGATGAGGAGGAGAGTCACATGGTGGCCCTGGGCGAATACCTGGTCAGAGGGAGGGGCTACCTGCTTCTCAGCGCCCTGGACTCTATTATTGATCAGGTGAGAGCTGGCTTGAGGATGTGAAAGCACACACTCGGACTCATGCTAACAATGACAACCACACTGTTCACATCCTCGGTACACACACACACACACACACACACACACACAGACACACAGACACTCTAACACACTTACTGCACACACAGACACACAGACACGCAGACACACAGACACTCTACCACACTTACTGCACACACACGCACACACACTCACTCATCAACAACCTCAGGGGGCCATGCGGTCAGGTCGCTGTCTGTCTCTCTCCACCTGTCTCTCCCTCTGTCTGTTTCCTGCCCTGTTTCTCTCTCCCACTTTTCCAACAACTTCTTCTTCACATCTTGTGTCAGTCAGTATTCCTGGAAGCTGTGGTCACATGGCTCTTCAGCAAAGACCTTGGTCACACATACATAACTGCTTCTTAGGCAATATCCCAATTCTCTGTAATTTCTCTGAAAGTGAGTGTGACTTGTTCAATGCCCTCTACATAGAAAGGAGGGAGATGTTCTTAGATATAGACCTATGCTCCAGTCCAAGTTCCCTCTGATCCAGCTAGTCCAGTTCAGGTTCTATCTGGTCCCGTCTGGGTTCCCTCTGGTCCATGTTTCAACCAATCCAGTTCAGGGTTAGGGGGGGACTAGAGTGACAGATCCATTATGGACGACCCCTTGGTCCTATTTGCTTTTCATTGACACATGAAGCAGCATTCTGTCTCCCTGGTGAGGAATGTTCTGGATCTGGCTGCAGATTGTATATATGGACAGGCAGTCAGACATGCACACTGTTTATAGGGGCAGGCAGTAAGACACAGACATATTATACACACAGTATATATGGACAGGCAGTAAGACACACACGGTGTAGCATTTATCTATGGTGTAGCATCTCTCTCTCTACGGTGTAGCATCTCTCTCTCTACGGTGTAGCATCTCTCTCTCTACGGTGTAGCATCTCTCTCTCTACGGTGTAGCATCTCTCTCTCTACGGTGTAGCATCTCTCTCTCTACGGTGTAGCATCTCTCTCTCTACGGTGTAGCATCTCTCTCTCTACGGTGTAGCATCTCTCTCTCTACGGTGTAGCATCTCTCTCTCTACGGTGTAGCATCTCTCTCTCTACGGTGTAGCATCTCTCTCTCTACGGTGTAGCATCTCTCTCTCTACGGTGTAGCATCTCTCTCTACGGTGTAGCATCTCTCTCTCTACGCATCTCTCTCTACGGTGTAGCATCTCTCTCTACGGTGTAGCATCTCTCTCTACGGTGTAGCATCTCTCTCTACGGTGTAGCATCTCTCTCTACGGTGTAGCATCTCTCTCTCTACGGTGTAGCATCTCTCTCTACGGTGTAGCATCTCTCTCTACGGTGTAGCATCTCTCTCTACGGTGTAGCATCTCTCTCTACGGTGTAGCATCTCTCTCTACGGTGTAGCATCTCTCTCTACGGTGTAGCATCTCTCTCTACGGTGTAGCATCTCTCTCTCTACGGTGTAGCATCTCTCTCTACGGTGTAGCATCTCTCTCTACGGTGTAGCATCTCTCTCTACGGTGTAGCATCTCTCTCTACGGTGTAGCATCTCTCTCTACGGTGTAGCATCTCTGTACAGTGAATGTCTGAATGTCTCTCTCTCTCGCTCTATCTCTATCTCTCTCTTTATCTTTGTATGTCTCTCTCTTTATCTTTGTATGTCTCTCTCTTTCTCTTGTTCTGTGTCTCTTTCTCTTGTTCTGTGTCTCTTTCTCTTGTTTGTCTCTTTATTTCTGCCTGTTTTTCTCTGTGCTTCTTTGACTGGATGCTTGTTAGAGGGAGGGCGTGATATTACTTCCGAAGGTGTGAACACGTGAGAGGGAGGTAGGGAGGGAGAGACCGATGGAGAGAGAGGTGGAGGGAGAGAGTGATAGAATGGGAGGGAGAGAGGTAGTTGGACTACTGCTGCTGTTTGGTGGGTCTGACAGAAAGACTGTGGTGGTCCTATCTGAGTGGTGTTCTGAGGATATATCTGACAGTGGGGGGGTCTGGTCCTGTAGGAGCTGACCTGCAGAGAGGAGCTGCTCACCCTGCTCCTGTCCCTCCTGCCATTGGTCTGGAAGATACCTGTCCAGGAGGAGAAAGCCCCGGGTATGTCTCACACACACACCTGAGCAGTATCATCCACTCCACATGTAGCAGCCTCATATGTGTATATGTGGGGTGTATATATATATATGTGGGGTGTATATATATATATGTGGGGTGTATATATATATATATGTGGGGTGTATATATATGTGGGGTGTATATATATGTGGGGTGTATATATATATATATGTGGGGTGTATATATATATATATGTGGGGTGTATATATATATATGTGGGGTGTATATATATATATGTGGGGTGTATATATATATATATATATATATATATGTGGGGTGTGTATATATATGTGGGGTGTATATATATGTGGGGTGTATATATATATATGTGGGGTGTATATATATATATATATATATATGTGGGGTGTGTGTATATATGTGGGGTGTGTGTGTATATATGTGGGGTGTGTATATGTATATATGTGTGGTGTGTGTGTATATATGTGGGGGTGTGTGTATATATGTGGGGTGTGTGTATATATGTGGGGTGTGTGTATATATGTGGGGTGTGTGTGTATATGTGGGGTGTGTGTATATATGTGGGGTGTGTGTGTATATATATATATGTGGGGTGTGTGTATATATATATATATGTGGGGTGTGTATATATATATATATATATATGTGTGTATATATGTATGTGTATATATGTGGGGTATATATATATGTGTGGTGTGTGTATATATATGTGGGGGTGTGTATATATGTGTGTGTGTATATATGTGGGGTGTGTGTATATATATATATATATGTGGGGTGTGTGTGTATATATATATATATATATATATATATGGGTGTGTGTATATATATATATGTGGGGTGTGTATATATATGTGGGGTGTGTGTATATATATGTGGGGTGTGTATATATATATATATATATATATATATATGTGGGGTGTGTATATATATATATATATATGTGGGGTGTGGGGGGTGTGTGTGTATATATATATATGTGGGGTGTGTATATATATGTGGGGTGTGTGTATATATGTGGGGTGTGAGTATATATGTGGGGTGTGTATGTATATGTGGGGTGTGTGTATATATGTGGGGTGTGTATATATATCTTGGGTGTGTGTATATATGTGGGGTGTGTATATATATATATATATATGTGGGGTGTGTGTATATATATATGTGGGGTGTGTATATATATGTGGGGTGTGTGTATATATGTGGGGTGTGAGTATATATGTGGGGTGTGTGTATATGTGGGGTGTGTGTGTATATGTGGGGTGTGTGTGTATATGTGGGGTGTGTGTATATATGTGGGGTGTGTGTGTATATGTGGGGTGTGTGTGTATATGTGGGGTGTGTGTGTATATGTGGGGTGTGTGTCTGTGTGTATATGTGGGGGGTGTGTGTGTATATGCCGGGGGTGTGTGTATATGCCGGGGGTGTGTGTATATGCCGGGGGTGTGTGTATATGCCGGGGTGTGTGTATATGCCGGGGTGTGTATATGCCGGGGGTGTGTATATGCCGGGGTGTGTGTGTGTATATGCCGGGGGTGTGTCTGTGTATATGCCGGGGGTGTGTCTGTGTATATGCCGGGGGTGTGTGTGTGTGTATATGCCGGGGGTGTGTGTGTGTGTGTATATGCCGGGGTGTGTGTGTGTGTATGTGTGGGGTGTGTGTGTGTGTATATGTGTGGGGTGTGTGTGTATATGTGGGGTGTGTGTGTGTATATGCCGGGGGGTGTGTATATGCCGGGGGTGTGTGTGTATATGCCGGGGGTGTGTGTATATGCCGGGGTGTGTGTGTGTGTATATGCCGGGGGTGTGTGTGTGTGTGTGTATATGCCGGGGGTGTGTGTGTGTGTATATGCCGGGGTGTGTGTGTGTGTATATGCCGGGGTGTGTGTGTGTGTATATGCGGGGGTGTGTGTGTGTGTGTGTGTGTATATGCCGGGGGTGTGTGTGTGTGTATATGCCGGGGTGTGTGTATATGCCGGGGGTGTGTGTGTGTGTATATGCCGGGGGTGTGTGTGTGTGTGTATATGCCGGGGGTGTGTGTATATGCCGGGGGTGTGTGTGTGTGTATATGCCGGGGGTGTGTGTGTGTGTATATGCCGGGGTGTGTGTGTGTGTGTATATGCCGGGGGGTGTGTGTGTGTGTATATGCCGGGGGTGTGTGTGTGTGTGTATATGCCGGGGTGTGTGTGTGTGTATATGCCGGGGGTGTGTGTGTGTGTATATGCCGGGGGTGTGTGTGTGTGTATGCCGGGGGTGTGTGTGTGTATATGCCGGGGGTGTGTATATGCCGGGGGTGTGTGTGTGTATATATGCCGGGGTGTGTGTGTGTATATGCCGGGGGTGTGTGTGCCGGGGTGTGTGTATATGCCGGGGTGTGTGTGTGTGTATATGCCGGGGGTGTATATGTATATGCCGGGGGTGTGTATATGCCGGGGGTGTGTGTATATGCCGGGGTGTGTATATGCCGGGGGGTGTGTGTGTGTGTGTGTGTATATGCCGGGGGTGTGTATATGCCGGGGGTGTATATGCCAGGGGGTGGTGGTCATCAGGAGGGCCGGGTATTTAGTGTTGTCCCGCTAATCTCTTCTAACAGGCTCCTGTAACATAGTTGTGTGATTAGTGACTGCTTATTAGTTACTTACTGACTCTGAATCAAGTCACAGCACCTGGAGCAAATATTTGAATACCTTTTTGAAATAAGATTTGAGGTATTTTAAACAGAAACTAAATATAGGTCTGATTATCACTAAAACGTGTTAAGTCACAGCTGGGGGAGGTGGCAGTGAGGGGTAGAGGAGTCAGTGTGATGGGATGATATAAAGTGGGTGGAGAGTAGGTGGAGACAGGAAGGGGATCTGACAAAGGAGGTGTTCCCATGTTGAAACTAACTTACACCCAAAACATTTAGTTTGTAATGAACCATTACAATACAGTACTCAGAGGTTGCTGAACCATTACAATACAGTACTCAGAGGTTGGTGAACCATTATAATACAGTACTCAGAGGTTGCTGAACCATTACAATACAGTACTCAGAGGTTGCTGAACCATTACAATACAGTACTCAGAGGTTGGTGAACCATTATAATACAGTACTCAGAGGTTGCTGAACCATTACAATACAGTACTCAGAGGTTGGTGAACCATTACAATACAGTACTCAGTGGTTGCTGAACCATTACAATACAGTACTCAGAGGTTGCTGAACCATTACAATACAGTACTCAGAGGTTGCTGAACCATTACAATACAGTACTCAGAGGTTGCTGAACCATTACAATACAGTACTCAGAGGTTGCTGAACCATTACAATACAGTACTCAGTGGTTGCTGAACCATTACAATACAGTACTCAGAGGTTGCTGAACCATTACAATACAGTACTCAGTGGTTGCTGAACCATTACAATACAGTACTCAGAGGTTGCTGAACCATTACAATACAGTACTCAGAGGTTGCTGAACCATTACAATACAGTACTCAGAGGTTGCTGAACCATTACAATACAGTACTCAGAGGTTGCTGAACCATTACAATACAGTACTCAGAGGTTGGTGAACCATTACAATACAGTACTCAGTGGTTGCTGAACCATTACAATACAGTACTCAGAGGTTGCTGAACCATTAGAAGGGTCTATAGTGTGTCTGTCCACCTGGTCAACTCCCTTCTTGTCCTGTTAGGTTTTATCCTGCCTTCACTGCTGGATGTGTTCCTGAGTTGGGAGGTGAAATCTGTTCATCTGAGGGTGAGACAAGACCATAAGACGGGCCCAGGCCCTCAGTACCCTGGGAGACGCTCTCATCTGGAAGGCAGTATCTCTAGTTGGAAAGCCCAGCGGCGCTCCAGACAGACCGCTCAGCGCTCCTCCATAAGAGACGCCCGCCGCTCCCAGCTGTCTACCTCTGATACAGACGACACCTCCCAGGAGGTCACCTCTGGAGGGGCAGCAGGAGCACGGAGCCGCCGTCCTCATGGTTCTACTATCCGTGTGAGCTGCCAGTATCATCGCTCAGAGGCCCCCTTACTGCCCTCTACCCCCTTCCCCCCTCCAGAAATGACCATGGCCTCTCCTTTCCTTTCTGCCATTGACCCTCCCCGCTCTATGGGGGGTCTGCACCCTGGGGTGGACACAGAGACACTCACTGAACCAGCAGCTGTGTCCATATTCAACCGCATGGAAAACTCACCCTTTGATCTTTGCCACGTCCTGCTTTCACTACTAGAGAAGGTGTGTAAGTTTGACATGAGCATTAACCACGCCCCTGGGTTGACGGTTAGTGTGGTACCCACCCTGACGGAGATTCTCACAGAGTTTGGAGACTGCTGTGGTCCGGGTGGAAGTGGAGTAGAGGAGCTGGCTGCAGGCTGGACAGAGGAACCCATTGCTCTAGTCCAGGTAACCCTCACTGGTACATGGATTGGTTCTGTTAGACTGGGCTCTTCTGGTGGAATTCAGTCTTCAGTCTGTCCCATTATACACACTCTTTTCCCTCTGACTGGTTATGACTTTAAGGTTCCCCAGGGTTAAATGGTTCCACTCCCTTCTTCCAGAGAATGCTGTTGAGGACCATCCTTCACCTGATGTCTGTAGACGTGGATCAGAGTGAGTCTCTCCCAGACAGTCTGAGACGCAGTTTAACGGACCTGCTGAGAGCTACGCTAAAGATCCGCTCCTGCCTAGAGAGACAGGCTGACCCTTTTGCACCGAGGACCAAGAAGACCCTGCAGGTAGTTAGTGTTCTAGTGTTAGGTTGGGCGCGTTAGGTTGGGCGCGTTAGGTTGGGCGCGTTAGGTTGGGCGCGTTAGGTTCCTCGGGTTAGGTTCCACATGTGTAACTTCTATCAATGTACATGGTTACCCATTAATTATACTGTATATGTTTTTAATCTCTCTGTCAGGAGGTGCAAGATGACTTCTCATTCTCCCGGTGGAGACACAGAGCACTGCTGTTACCAGAGCTGCTAGAGGGGGTGCTACAGGTATGGTAGTTTAACCAGTCACTACTACAGGTATGGTAGTTTAACCAGTCACTACTACTGGTATGGTAGTTTAACCAGTCACTACTACTGGTATGGTAGTTTAACCAGTCACTACTACAGGTATGGTAGTTTAACCAGTCACTACTACTGGTATGGTAGTTTAACCAGTCACTACACCTGGTATGGTAGTTTAACCAGTCACTACTACAGGTATGGTAGTTTAACCAGTCACTACTACTGGTATGGTAGTTTAACCAGTCACTACTACAGGTATGGTAGTTTAAACAGTCACTACTACCTGGTATGGTAGTTTAACCAGTCACTACTACAGGTATGGTAGTTTAACCAGTCACTACTACTGGTATGGTAGTTTAACCAGTCACTACTACAGGTATGGTAGTTTAACCAGTCACTACTACAGGTATGGTAGTTTAACCAGTCACTACTACAGGTATGGTAGTTTAACCAGTCACTACTACAGGTATGGTAGTTTAAACAGTCACTACTACTGGTATGGTAGTTTAACCAGTCACTACTACAGGTATGGTAGTTTAAACAGTCACTACTACAGGTATGATAGTTTAACCAGTCACTACTACAGGTATGGTAGTTTAACCAGTCACTACTACAGGTATGGTAGTTTAACCAGTCACTACTACAGGTATGGTAGTTTAACCAGTCACTACTACAGGTATGGTAGTTTACAGGTATGGTAGTTTAACCAGTCACTACTACAGGTATGGTAGTTTACAGGTATGGTAGTTTAACCAGTCACTACTACAGGTATGGTAGTTTAACCAGTCACTACTACAGGTATGGTAGTTTACAGGTATGGTAGTTTAACCAGTCACTACTACAGGTATGGTAGTTTAACAGTCACTACTACTGGTATGGTAGTTTAACCAGTCACTACTACAGGTATGGTAGTTTAAACAGTCACTACTACTGGTATGGTAGTTTAACCAGTCACTACTACAGGTATGGTAGTTTAAACAGTCACTACTACAGGTATGGTAGTTTAACCAGTCACTACTACAGGTATGGTAGTTTAACCAGTCACTACTACTGGTATGGTAGTTTAACCAGTCACTACTACAGGTATGGTAGTTTAAACAGTCACTACACCTGGTATGGTAGTTTAAACAGTCACTACTACAGGTATGGTAGTTTACAGGTATGGTAGTTTAACCAGTCACTACACCTGGTATGGTAGTTTAACCAGTCACTACTACTGGTATGGTAGTTTAACCAGTCACTACTACAGGTATGGTAGTTTAAACAGTCACTACTACAGGTATGGTAGTTTAACCAGTCACTACTACAGGTATGGTAGTTTAACCAGTCACTACTACAGGTATGGTAGTTTAACCAGTCACTACTACAGGTATGGTAGTTTACAGGTATGGTAGTTTAACCAGTCACTACTACAGGTATGGTAGTGACTGGTAGTTTACTGGTACTGGTACTGGTCAAAACCAGTGCACCTCCCAGGTGTTACATTTGGACCCGGACTAAGGAATGACTTTGTTCTTGTGTGTCCTTCAGGTTCTGCTGGGATGTCTCCAGGCCTCTGCCCCCAACCCTTTTTTCTTCAGTCAGGCTCTGGAGCTGCTGCATGAGTTCATCCAGGTCTTTAGATCTTTTTAGTTTGGACTGTTATCTCCCTCACTTCCGCCCATACATTTGTCCCTGAAGGATATGTTAACTTAACCTCTAGGGGGCAGGCCAAAAATGACATACCCAAATATAAATGCTGGTATCCTCCAAAATGACATACCCAAATATAAATGCTGGTATCCTCCTCCTAAATGACATACCCAAATATAAATGCTGGTATCCACCTCCTAAATGACATACCCAAATATAAATGCTGGTATCCACCTCCTAAATGACATACCCAAATATAAATGCTGGTATCCTCCAAAATGACATACCCAAATATAAATGCTGGTATCCTCCTCCTAAATGACATACCCAAATATAAATGCTGGTATCCTCCTAAA
Source organism: Dallia pectoralis (assembly GCA_029465975.1). Lineage (NCBI taxonomy): Eukaryota > Metazoa > Chordata > Actinopteri > Esociformes > Umbridae > Dallia > Dallia pectoralis. The sequence continues at coordinate 425,713 of CM055759.1, forward strand.
TGACATACCCAAATATAAATGCTGGTATCCTCCTAAATGACATACCCAAATATAAATGCTGGTATCCACCAAAATGACATACCCAAATATAAATGACCTCCTCCTAAATGACATACCCAAATATAAATGCTGGTATCCTCCTCTAAATAAATGACATACCCAAATATAAATGCTGGTATCCTATAACCTGATAGAAAATATTCAACAATGCAAGGTTAATTATTTTCTCTTGTCTAAATGACATACCCAAATATAAATGCTGGTATCCTTCCTCCTGCAGATAAATGACATACCCAAATATAAATGCTGGTATCCACCTCCTCCAAAATGACATACCCAAATATAAATGCTGGTATCTAAATGACATACCCAAATATAAATGCTGGTATCCTCCTAAATGACATACCCAAATATAAATGCTGGTATCCTCCTAAATGACATACCCAAATATAAATGCTTTGGATAAATGATTATTTGTCAAGTCTATAACCTGATAGAAAATATTCAACAATGCAAGGTTAATTATTTTCTCTTGTCTAAATATATCAATACATATACATATATATATCAATTTATATTATCTATCTATATCAAGCAACAGGACAGATTTGAGGTTCTGGAGGGTTTGACTGTCCTATTTTGTTCTCAGCATCGTGGCCTAGAGCTTATTGAGTCCACGGTTCTTCGTCTGGAGGTTAAATGCTGGTATCCTCCTCCTAAATGACATACCCAAATATAAATGCTGGTATCCTCCATACCCAAATATAAATGCTGGTACCCTCTAAAATGACATACCCAAATATAAATGCTGGTATCATCCAAAATGACATACCCAAATATAAATGCTGGTATCCTCCTTCAAAATGACATACCCAAATATAAATGCTGGTATCCTCCAAAATGACATACCCAAATATAAAAAATGACATACCCAAATATAAATGCCTCCAAAATGACCTACCCAAATATAAATGCTATCCTCCTCCTATAAATGATCCTCCTCCTAAATGACATACCCAAATATAAATGCTGGTATCCTCCTAAATGACATACCCAAATATAAATGCTGGTGTCCTCTTAAATGACATACCCAAATATAAATGCTGGTATCCTCCTAAATGACATACCCAAATATAAATGCTTTGGATAAATGATTATTTGTCAAGTCTATAACCTGATAGAAAACATTCAACAATGCAAGGTTAATTATTTTCTCTTTTCTAAATATATCAATACATATACATATATATATCAATTTATATTATCTATCTATTTCAAGCAACAGGACAGATTTGAGGTTCTGGAGGGTTTGACTGTCCTATTTTGTTCTCCAGCATCGTGGCCTAGAGCTTATTGAGTCCACGGTTCTTCGTCTGGAGGTTATTGGTCGGGACTCTGAGATGGGGGGAGAGGCTGCAGATCGTCTCAGAGGCCTGATCGCCGGGGTCCTGAAGATCGTCAGCACCGTAAAGAAAGCCAAGTCAGAGCAGCTGCACCAATCAGTGTGTGCCCGACGCCGGCACAGGCGCTGTGAATACTCCTACTTCCTGCATCACCACCGCGACCTCTCAGGACTTCCCGTCTCCGCCTTCAAACAAGCCGCCCGTCGAAACCCCTTCGAGGAGTTGGAGTGTGACTCTAAGGATGAGGGGGGGGACGTGGTGCGATACCCAGAGCGCTGCTGCTGCCTGGCAGCCTGTTCCCACCAATGTCTCCGTCTGCTCCAGCGCCTCTCCCCCAGCGGCCCGGGGGCCCTGCAGGTCCTGGCTGGGGTCCAGGCCGTGGGCATCTGCTGCTGCATGGACCCGCGCTCCGTGGTGGGACCCATGCTCCACGCCTTCCAAGCCCCAGGGCTGCGCTGCTACCAGGCCCACGTCCTCTCAGTGCTCTCTCGGCTGATCCTAGATCAGTTAGGAGGAGGCCAGCCCTCAGAGAGGGCCAAGCTGGCCTCCTGTAACATATGTACTCTGGACAGCAGCCAGCTACCTGGCCTGGAGGAGACCCTCCAGCAGGGGGATGTTGGGGTGTCGTCCCCCAGTTTCAGTTACCGTTCTCAGGGAATCTTGCCCAGTGGAGGGGGTGCGGAGGACATGCTCTGGAAGTGGGACGCCCTGGAGGCCTACCAAGGGCTGGTGTTTGGGGAGGACCGAGCGCTCAGCCAGCAGCTCGCAGGACATGTGTGTCATCTGACGCTGAGAGGAAACGTAGTTGTCCAATGGCAGCTTTACACACACATCTTCAACCCTGTGCTGCAGAGGGGGGTGGAGCTAGCTCATCACGCCCAGCAGCTGGGTGTGTCTAGCGTGTGTAGTCAGGTGTGCTCCCAGCACTCCCTGTGTCTGCCTGTAGACGTCCTGCTGGTCTACCTGCACACCCTGCCCACCTTGCTCCAGTCCAGGTGACTTACTTAGTTAGCCATGACCTCCATCACAACCTCACTTCAGGACTGTGTTAGGAAAGAGACATGGCAGGACGGTGTTAGGATAGGACAAAGACATGGCAGGACGTTGTTAGAGGACAAAGACATGGCAGGACGGTGTTAGGATAGGACAGAGACATGGCAGGATGGTGTTAGGACAGGACAGAGACATGGCAGGACGGTGTTAGAGGACAGAGACATGGCAGGATGGCGTTAGGACAGGACAGAGACATGGCAGGATGGTGTTAGGACAGGACAGAGACATGGCAGGATGGTGTTAGGACAGGACAGAGACATGGCAGGATGGTGTTAGGACAGGACAGAGACATGGCAGGACGGTGTTAGAGGACAGAGACATGGCAGGATGGCGTTAGGACAGGACAGAGACATGGCAGGATGGTGTTAGGACAGGACAGAGACATGGCAGGATGGTGTTAGGACAGAGACATGGCAGGACGGTGTTAGAGGACAGAGACATGGCAGGATGGTGTTAGGACAGGACAGAGACATGGCAGGACGGTGTTAGAGGACAGAGACATGGCAGGATGGTGTTAGGACAGGACAGAGACATGGCAGGATGGTGTTAGGACAGGACAGGGACATGGCAGGACTGTGTTAGGAAAGAGACATGGCAGGACGGTGTTAGGACAGAGACATGGCAGGATGGTGTTAGAGGAAAGAGACATGGCAGGATGGCGTTAGAGGACAGAGACATGGCAGGACGGTGTTAGGACAGAGACATGGCAGGACGGTGTTAGGACAGAGACATGGCAGGACGGTGTTAGGACAGAGACATGGCAGGACGGTGTTAGAGGACAGAGACATGGCAGAACAAATGTCCTTTCCTCTCTCTTTCAGGGTGATCCGAGACCTGTTCCTGTCTTGCAACGGTCTGAACCAGGTGACTGAGCTTATCTACCTGGACCAGACTCGTTCCTGGGCTCTCAAGGTGTTTGAGACTTTAATACTGGGTGTTGGAGCAGATGATTTGGACCAGGAGCAGCACATAGAGACCCCAGGGGGGGGTGGCGACCCAGCTGGAACTGACGAGCTGGGATCCCGGGGGACCGGAGGAGATGGAGGTCCACAGACCCTCTCAAAGTTTTATGAGGGTTTAAAAGAGGCGTGTCCTAGGAGGAAGAGTGGTCCGGGGGTGTTGTCAGGAAGTGGGAGGAGCCGAGGTGAGGCTCACCTGAACACCATCAACCTCTTTCTGTGTGTGGCTTTTCTTTCCGTATCCAAGGAGGCTGACTCAGACCGTGACTCGGCTAATGATTCAGAGGATACTTCAGGATACGACAGTACAGCTTCAGAGCCTCTGATTGGTCGACTCCCCTGTCTGTCACCTGATAATGTGGCGTTACCTTCCAAAGAACAGGTGTGGTTATTCTCCTGTATTATTATTTACAATTATTATTATTTCAGTAATTTAGATCTGTATCTGAAGTGCTGTTATAGTGTAAGTGCTGTTATAGTGTAAGTGCTGTTGTAGTGTACGTGCTGTTGTAGTGTACGTGCTGTTGTAGTGTACGTGCTGTTGTAGTGTAAGTGCTGTTGTAGTGTAAGTGCTGTTGTAGTGTAAGTGCTGTTGTAGTATACTTTTGAATGTTAATTGTGTTATTTGTTGTCCAGGTGCAGCGTGCTGCAGATGTTTGGTCAGTCTGCAGGTGGATCTATCTCGCCAGTCCAGTGTTCCAGAGGCAGTTTTATCGGCTGGGTGGGTTGGACGTCTGTTCCCGCCTTATGGCCCTGGTCATCCAGAAACTCACCACCAAGACCAAGGATGGCAAAGCCAAGAAATACAGGGAGTTCAAGGGTGAGGCTGACTCCCCAGCCCCAAGTCCAATCTGTCTTCTAACTCAAGTGGAGTCTGGCTCTTCCCTCCTGGGTGTGGAGGATCTAGGGCAGGACCCAGCTGAAGTTCTGAGATCAGGCCAGGGTGAGGCGAAGGAGGCCCAGAAGGACCCATCTGGGAAGTTGGAGGAAGACTGGCCCCTACAAAGCATCAGGCTGCTGGAAGCTTTGCTAGCTATTTGCCTGCACAGCGCTAACTCGCCTCAGCAGAGGATTGATGCTGAGCTCTCCTGTCAGGTACTTCAGGGATTGGTTGTTACCAACCTGTTCTTATCAACGAGTATGTAAAATCATTCTGGAGGTAGATGTGTCTGGATAGATAGTTACGTTAAATTCATCTGGATTGATTTTTTCTGTCTAAAAATGGCTAGTGGATATATATGGATATGGACAGCTAGTGACTATATATGGATATGGACACCTAGTGACTATATATGGATATGGACAGCTAGTGACTATATATATGGATTTGGACAGCTAGTGACTATATATGGATATGGACAGCTAGTGACTATATATGGATATGGACAGCTAGTGACTATATATGGATTTGGACAGCTAGTGACTATATATGGATTTGGACAGCTAGTGACTATATATGGATATGGACACCTAGTGACTATATATGGATTTAGACAGCTAGTGACTATATATGGATATGGACACCTAGTGACTATATATGGATATGGACAGCTAGTGACTATATATGGATTTGGACAGCTAGTGACTATATATGGATTTGGACAGCTAGTGACTATATATGGATATGGACAGCTAGTGACTATATATGGATATGGACACCTAGTGACTATATATATATGGATTTGGACAGCTAGTGACTATATATCGATTTGGACAGCTAGTGACTATATATGGATATGGACAGCTAGTGACTATATATGGATTTGGATTTGGACAGCTAGTGACTATATATATATGGATTTGGACAGCTAGTGACTATATATGGATATGGACACCTGTGACTATATATGGATTTGGACAGCTAGTGACTATATATGGATTTGGATTTGGACAGCTAGTGACTATATATGGATTTGGACACCTAGTGACTATATATGGATTTGGACAGCTAGTGACTATATATGGATATGGACACCTAGTGACTATATATGGATTTGGACAGCTAGTGACTATATATGGATATATGACTATATATGGATATGGACAGCTAGTGACTATATATGGATATGGACAGCTAGTGACTATATATGGATATGGACAGCTAGTGACTATATATGGATTTGGACAGCTAGTGACTATATATGGATTTGGACAGCTAGTGACTATATATGGATTTGGACAGCTAGTGACTATATATGGATTTGGACAGCTAGTGACTATATATGGATTTGGACACCTAGTGACTATATATGGATTTGGACAGCTAGTGACTATATATGGATATGGACACCTAGTGACTATATATGGATATGGACAGCTAGTGACTATATATGGATATGGACACCTAGTGACTATATATGGATATGGACAGCTAGTGACTATATATGGATATGGACAGCTAGTGACTATGACTATATATGGATTTGGACAGCTAGTGACTATATATGGATATGGACAGCTAGTGACTATATATATGGATTTGGATATGACTATATATGGATATGGACAGCTAGTGACTATATATGGATTTGGACAGCTAGTGACTATATATGGATTTGGACAGCTAGTGACTATATATGGATATGGACAGCTAGTGACTATATATGGATACAGCTGGACAGCTAGTGACTATATATGGATTTGGACAGCTAGTGACTATATATGGATTTGGACAGCTAGTGACTATATATGGATATGGACAGCTAGTGACTAGTATATATGGATAGGATATGGACAGCTAGTGACTATATATGGATATGGACAGCTAGTGACTATATATGGATATGGACACCTAGTGACTATATATATATGGATTTGGACAGCTAGTGACTATATATGGATTTGGACAGCTAGTGACTATATATGGATTTGGACAGCTAGTGACTATATATGGATATGGACAGCTAGTGACTATATATGGATATGGACAGCTAGTGACTATATATGGATATGGACAGCTAGTGACTATATATGGATTTGGACAGCTAGTGACTATATATGGATATGGACAGCTAGTGACTATATATGGATTTGGACAGCTAGTGACTATATATGGATTTGGACAGCTAGTGACTATATATGGATTTGGACTGACTATATGGATATGGACAGCTAGTGACTATATATGGATTTGGACAGCTAGTGACTATATATGGATTTGGACAGCTAGTGACTATATATGGATTTGGACACCTAGTGACTATATATGGATATGGACAGCTAGTGACTATATATGGATTTGGACAGCTAGTGACTATATATGGATATGGACAGCTAGTGACTATATATGGATTTGGACAGCTAGTGACTATATATGGATATGGACAGCTAGTGACTATATATGGATTGGACACCTAGTGACTATATATGGATTTGGACAGCTAGTGACTATATATGGATTTGGACACCTAGTGACTATATATTTGGATGACTTGGATATGGACAGCTAGTGACTATATATGGATTTGGACAGCTAGTGACTATATATGGATTTGGACAGTGACTAGTGACTATACTATATGGATATGGACAGCTAGTGACTATATATGGATTTGGACAGCTAGTGACTATATATGGATATGGACAGCTAGTGACTATATATGGATATGGACAGCTAGTGACTATATGGATATGACTATGGATATGGACAGCTAGTGACTATATATATGGACAGCTAGTGACTATATATGGATATGGACAGCTAGTGACTATATATGGATTTGGACAGCTAGTGACTATATATATATATATGGATTTGGACAGCTAGTGACTATATATGGATATGGACAGCTAGTGACTATATATGGATATGGACAGCTAGTGACTATATATGGATATGGACAGCTAGTGACTATATATGGATATGGACAGCTAGTGACTATATATGGATATGGACAGCTAGTGACTATATATGGATATGGACAGCTAGTGACTATATATGGATATGGACAGCTAGTGACTATATATGGATATGGACAGCTAGTGACTATATATGGATATGGACAGCTAGTGACTATATATATGGATTTGGACAGCTAGTGACTATATATGGATATGGACAGCTAGTGACTATATATGGATACAGCTAGTGACTATAGTGACTATATATGGATTTGGACAGCTAGTGACTATATATGGATATGGACAGCTAGTGACTATATATATGGACAGCTAGTGACTATATATGGATAGTGGACTAGTGACTATATATGGATACAGCTAGGACATATGCTAGTGACTATATATGGATATGGATGACTATATATGGATATGGACACCTAGTGACTATATATGGATTTGGACAGCTAGTGACTATATATGGATATGGACAGCTAGTGACTATATATGGATATGGACAGCTAGTGACTATATATGGATGGATAGTGACTATATATGGATATGGACAGCTAGTGACTATATATGGATTTGGACAGCTAGTGACTATATATGGATTTGGACAGCTAGTGACTATATATGGATATGGACAGCTAGTGACTATATATGGATTTGGACAGCTAGTGACTATATATGGATATGGACAGCTAGTGACTATATATGGATTTGGACAGCTAGTGACTATATATGGATATGGACAGCTAGTGACTATATATGGATTTGGACAGCTAGTGACTATATATGGATTTGGACAGCTAGTGACTATATATGGATATGGACAGCTAGTGACTATATATGGATATGGACAGCTAGTGACTATATATGGATTTGATAGTGACTATATATGGATATGGACAGCTAGTGACTATATATGGATATGGACAGCTAGTGACTATATATGGATTTGGACAGCTAGTGACTATATATGGATATGGACAGCTAGTGACTATATATGGATTTGGACAGCTAGTGACTATATATGGATTTGGACAGCTAGTGACTATATATGGATATGGACAGCTAGTGACTATATATGGATTTGGACAGCTAGTGACTATATATGGATATGGACAGCTAGTGACTATATATGGATTTGGACAGCTAGTGACTATATATGGATATGGACAGCTAGTGACTATATATGGATATGGACAGCTAGTGACTATATATGGATTTGGACAGCTAGTGACTATATATGGATATGGACAGCTAGTGACTATATATATATGGATTTGGACAGCTAGTGACTATATATATATGGATTTGGACAGCTAGTGACTATATATATATGGATTTGGACAGCTAGTGACTATATATATGGATAGCTAGTGACTGTAGATTATTTGATTCAAAAGCTAAAGTAATCACTAACCTGTTGTATGTATGTCTATCTGACCTTTAACCTGCAGCTCCAGTCAGTGGATGAAACTCTGGTAGAGGTCAGGGATCAGCTGTCCCGTTCAGGGGTTGTGAACTCTGACTTGGCCACGCCCCTGTTTGACTCACTACTTCGTGTAGCCCTGGCCGAGGTTTGCTCCAGTCCCGCCCCACTGCAGGAACAACCTGATAGGGTGAGCCTCCTCTGGTGTAGAACCATAGATCAACCTGATAGGGTGAGCCTCGTCTGGTGTAGAACCATAGATCAACCTGATAGGGTGAGCCTCGTCTGGTGTAGAACCATAGATCAACCTGATAGGGTGAGCCTCGTCTGGGGTAGAACCATAGATCAACCTGATAGGGCGAGCCTCGTCTGGTGTAGAACCATAGATCAACCTGATAGGGTGAGCCTCGTCTGGTGTAGAACCATAGATTAACCTGATAGGGTGAGCCTCGTCTGGGGTAGAACCATAGATCAACCTGATAGGGTGAGCCTCGTCTGGTGTAGAACCATAGATCAACCTGATAGGGTGAGCCTCGTCTGGTGTAGAACCATAGATCAACCTGATAGGGTGAGCCTCGTCTGGTGTAGAACCATAGATCAACCTGATAGGGTGAGCCTCGTCTGGTGTAGAACCATAGATCAACCTGATAGGGTGAGCCTCGTCTGGTGTAGAACCATAGATCAACCTGATAGGGTGAGCCTCGTCTGGTGTAGAACCATAGATCAACCTGATAGGGTGAGCCTCGTCTGGTGTAGAACCATAGATCAACCTGATAGGGCGAGCCTCGTCTGGTGTAGAACCATAGATCAACCTGATAGGGTGAGCCTCGTCTGGTGTAGAACCATAGATCAACCTGATAGGGTGAGCCTCGTCTGGTGTAGAACCATAGATCAACCTGATAGGGTGAGCCACGTCTGGTGTAGAACCATAGATCAACCTGATAGGGTGAGCCTCGTCTGGTGTAGAACCATAGATTAACCTGATAGGGTGAGCCTCGTCTGGGGTAGAACCATAGATCAACCTGATAGGGTGAGCCTCGTCTGGGGTAGAACCATAGATCAACCTGATAGGGTGAGCCTCGTCTGGTGTAGAACCATAGATCAACCTGATAGGGTGAGCCTCGTCTGGTGTAGAACCATGGATCAACCTGATAGGGTGAGCCTCGTCTGGTGTAGAACCATGGATTAACCTGATAGGGTGAGCCTCGTCTGGTGTAGAACCATAGATCAACCTGATAGGGTGAGCCTCGTCTGGTGTAGAACCATGGATTAACCTGATAGGGTGAGCCTCGTCTGGTGTAGAACCATAGATCAACCTGATAGGGTGAGCCTCGTCTGGTGTAGAACCATAGATCAACCTGGTGGAGTTATGACGCTATGAATAGTTAATTATCTGCAATAGAAAAAAGGGCTGCAACTAACAAGTATTTTAATAATTGATTAAATTGGATTGCTTGGTAGTAATTGCTAGGTAGTAATTGCTAGGTAGTAATTGCTAGGTAGTAATTGCTAGGTAGTAATTTCTAGGTAGTAATTGCTAGGTAGTAATTGCTAGGTAGTAATTGCTAGGTAGTAATTTCTAGGTAGTAATTGCTAGGTAGTAATTTCTAGGTAGTAATTGCTAGGTAGTAATTTCTAGGTAGTAATTGCTAGGTAGTAATTGCTAGGTAGTAATTGCTAGGTAGTAATTTCTAGGTAGTAATTGCTAGGTAGTAATTGCTAGGTAGTAATTGCTAGGTAGTAATTGCTAGGTAGTAATTTCTAGGTAGTAATTGCTAGGTAGTAATTGCTAGGTAGTAATTGCTAGGTAGTAATTGCTAGGTAGTAATTGCTAGGTAGTAATTGCTAGGTAGTAATTGCTAGGTAGTAATTGCTAGGTAGTAATTGCTAGGTAGTAATTTCTAGGTAGTAATTGTTTAGAGAGTCATAAAATGAACTCTTAAGCTAATAGTTTTTTCATGTGTGGTGTGTGTGTGTGTGTGTGTACCGTTGCTGTGTGTGTGATGGATAATTGTGTGATGTGAGTGAGTGTGCAGCTGACTGACCTCCGGCTTGCAGAAGTTGAAGGCTGCTATAAGCTTAGCTAGTCAGCTGACATTGCCAGGTCTTATGACCACAGGGAAGTTGTTGTTTTTGGCCTGTATTCCTTTTAAAACGTTGTTCCCGTGGTACGGTGTGGATATTAAAACAGTTGCTTCAGTAAATGTTTTTGCTTTGTTATTTAGGCGTTAGCTTAGCTTTAGCGTCCAGCTGCTGCACACTTGTATAGCATCATCTCTTTTTACTCTTCAGACTGCATCCATGGAGTTACAGGGCAGAGAACCTTATGCTCTGTCTTTCCCTCTGTCTCTCCTGGCATGTAGACAGCTGCTCTGAGTGTGGACAGTGTGCTCCCAGCAGGGGATCTTTCTGACACTGAGGAAGGATCTGAGGCACAGGGCTGTGTTGAGGCACTGGTGGAGGAGGAGGGATACGAAGCGGACAGCGAGAGCAACCCAGAGGATATGGCCAAGCAGGAAGAAGGTAGGACAGCCTATCACATAAAACACATGTTTAGCCCTAATCTTAACCCAAACCGTTTGTGGTGAAGCGGTCAGCCCAGTCATTTATACCAGCAACCTGTTTGTGGTGAAGCAGTCAGCCCAGTCATTTATACCAGCAGCCTGTTTGCGGTGATGCAGTCAGCCCAGTCATTATTTTGTTGTCTTCCATCTTCTCTTACATTTTGGCAGTGGTGAAGGTGGAGTCTGCAGGTGGAGCTGGGGAGGGGCTGGCAGGTGAAGGGGTGTGGCCAGGTGGAGGGCTGCGAGGACTTCTGCTCTTCCCAGAGATTTGTTTGATGGAACTCCAGCTGCTGGCAGCCGGGACACCAGACCTGGAAGTCCTAGATCACGTGTTCCACAGCCTCCTGGGCGCATTGAAGGCCAACACCCGCAACGCTGCTCTGCTGTACCACCAGGTAACAATCTAGTATCTATACATCTATATCTAAAGCTGCTCTGCTGTACCACCAGGTAACAATCTAGTATCTTTACATCTATATCTAAAGCTGCTCTGCTGTACCACCCGGTAACAATCTAGTATCTATACATCTATATCTAAAGCTGCTCTGCTGTACCACCAGGTAACAATCTAGTATCTATACATCTATATCTAAAGCTGCTCTGCTGTACCACCAGGTAACAATCTAGTATCTATACATCTATATCTAAAGCTGCTCTGCTGTACCACCAGGTAACAATCTAGTATCTATACATCTATATCTAAAGCTGCTCTGCTGTACCACCAGGTAACAATCTAGTATCTATACATCTATATCTAAAGCTGCTCTGCTGTACCACCAGGTAACAATCTAGTATCTATACATCTATATCTAAAGCTGCTCTGTTCACACAATATAATATTTAAGAATCAACGCCATGATAAAGACCAATTATACAGGAACAATGTGCTCTGGACAGATGAGTCAGAAGTGGAGTTGTTAGGTTGCAATGACAACTTTAGCAACTGTAAAGCATTGAGGAGGCATTAAGATCTGGGGCTGCGTAGTTCCTTGAGGGGTTTCGCCAACTTGACTTGATGGGTCAACATGAATTCCATATTTTTACTAAGAAAATTTAGGAGAATGTGAGACCATTTGCAAAAAGCTGAAGCTCAACCAAACATAGATCTTGCAACAGGACAAAAAAAGGAATTGCATTGTAATGGAGTGGCCGAGTCAAATCCCAGATCTCACTCCTAATGGAGTGGCCGAGTCAAATCCCAGATCTCACTCCTAATGGAGTGGCCGAGTCAAATCCCAGATCTCACTCCTAATGGAGTGGCCGAGTCAAATCCCAGATCTCACTCCTAATGGAGTGGCCGAGTCAAATCCCAGATCTCACTCCTAATGGAGTGGCCGAGTCAAATCCCAGATCTCACTCCTAATGGAGTGGCCGAGTGAAATCCCAGATCTCACTCCTAATGGAGTGGCCGAGTCAAATCCCAGATCTCACTCCTAATGGCAGGGGTGCAAACATGTCACCTTTCGGCGAAATTCGCCGTTTTTACTTTAAAATAGGTCATCCACGTGATTTGTGTAGATCCGCAATAAAAATATATTGGGGGGGGGGTCTACGTCTCATAAAAGTCATCTGCGAGTATGCGTTATACATCTTCTATTGCGGGAATCTTTTTCACCCGCGATTATTTTATCGCCCCAAGCTCGTCCCTGAAGCAAATCCCAGATCTCACTCCTAATGGAGTGGCCGAGTCAAATCCCAGATCTCACTCCTAATGGAGTGGCCGAGTCAAATCCCAGATCTCCCTCCTAATGGAGTGGCCGAGTGAAATCCCAGATCTCACTCCTAATGGAGTGGCCGAGTCAAATCCCAGATCTCACTCCTAATGGAGTGGCCGAGTCAAATCCCAGATCTCACTCCTAATGGAGTGGCCGAGTCAAATCCCAGATCTCACTCCTAATGGAGTGGCCGAGTGAAATCCCAGATCTCACTCCTAATGGAGTGGCCGAGTCAAATCCCAGATCTCACTCCTAATGGAGTGGCCGAGTCAAATCCCAGATCTCACTCCTAATGGAGTGGCCGAGTCAAATCCCAGATCTCACTCCTAATGGAGTGGCCGAGTCAAATCCCAGATCTCACTCCTAATTGAAGGCAACTCTTCTTTCCATACAGGGTGGAGTCAAGACCATCCTAACTGGTTTCCAGAACATCCTGACACAATCGGATCCTAGATATAAAGAATGCCAGACTGTTTTGATACAGCTGCTGGTTGCCATGGTGAGCCAGCAAATCACAGCAGAGGAACTTGCACTGTTGATCCGCCTCTTTTTGGAGAAGACCCCGCCCACAGTAAGTTACAACCATGTATTTACAACAACCACTAAAAGTGTGTGTGTGTGTTCAGTTATCAACTCCTACTGAAGGACACACTTATACACAGACATTGTCCTCTCTTCCAGGAGATCCTTCTAAAAGGTGTCCTCCAGATTGTTCAGGCCAGCGTGGATATGGAACCTCTTTACTTCCTCTCTTTTCCCATGATCCTCGGAGTTGCCACCTCTACCGGAGGTTCCTCCCCCGGCTCCCGACAGAACGCTGGGGGGAAGGGTGGCGGGGTGGGGGGGCTGCTGTGGAGGGGGGGGAAGCAGTCACCTGGACGCCGGGATGAGATTGGTGGAGAGCCCCCCAGAATCATGAGGACCTCTCCATGGTATGTGGCCCCGCTCCATCTTCCTCTGGTGGGACAGAACTGCTGGCCACACATGGCCTCTGGATTCTCCTCCTCCATATGGATGAAGGTGATTCGACCGGATGACAGCCAGGGACATGGAGAGAGAGGTAGGACGCCTGTGGTGATTGGTTGGTTCATTTGTTTGTTCATTGTCAAGACCTAAACACAATATGTCTGGGTATTGTAAAGCTTATTGTGTTTAGGTCTGGGTATTGTAAAGCTTATTGTGTTTAGGTCTGGGTATTGTAAAGCTTATTGTGTTTAGGTCTGGGTATTGTAAAGCTTATTGTGTTTAGGTCTGGGTATTGTAAAGCTTATTGTGTTTAGGTCTGGGTATTGTAAAGCTTATTGTGTTTAGGTCTGGGTATTGTAAAGCTTATTGTGTTTAGGTCTGGGTATTGTAAAGCTTATTGTGTTTAGGTCTGGGTATTGTAAAGCTTATTGTGTTTAGGTCTGGGTATTGTAAAGCTTATTGTGTTTAGGTCTGGGTATTGTAAAGCTTATTGTGTTTAGGTCTGGGTAATGTAAAGCTTATTGTGTTTAGGTCTGGGTATTGTAAAGCTTATTGTGTTTAGGTCTGGGTATTGTAAAGCTTATTGTGTTTAGGTCTGGGTATTGTAAAGATTATTGTGTTTAGGTCTGGGTATTGTAAAGCTTATTGTGTTTAGGTCTGGGTATTGTAAAGCTTATTGTGTTTAGGTCTGGGTATTGTAAAGCTTATTGTGTTTAGGTCTGGGTATTGTAAAGCTTATTGTGTTTAGGTCTGGGTAATGTAAAGCTTATTGTGTTTAGGTCTGGGTATTGTAAAGCTTATTGTGTTTAGGTCTGGGTATTGTAAAGATTATTGTGTTTAGGTCTGGGTATTGTAAAGCTTATTGTGTTTAGGTCTGGGTATTGTAAAGCTTATTGTGTTTAGGTCTGGGTATTGTAAAGCTTATTGTGTTCATGTTAAAATTACAACACACAGATGATTTTGCACCAATATCTGTTTATTCCTGTGATCCAGAAGTTGGGACGTGTTCTCCCCCTGATGCCCACATGGACCCAGCCGGGCCGAAAGGACAAGAGGGCCTGGCACACCTTGTGTCCATGGGCTCCAAGTCCCTGATGCTACAGGTGTGGGCTGACCTCTCCACTGGATCATTCACTTTTAGGTGAGGAACACTGATCTGAAGGCTTGGGTTAGGGTTATGGAACACTGATCTGAAGGCTTGGGTTAGGGTTATGGAACACTGATCTGAAGGCTTGGGTTAGGGTTATGGAACACTGATCTGAAGGCTTGGGTTAGGGTTATGGAACACTGATCTGAAGGCTTGGGTTAGGGTTATGGAACACTGATCTGAAGGCTTGGGTTAGGGTTATGGAACACTGATCTGAAGGCTTGGGTTAGGGTTATGGAACACTGATCTGAAGGCTTGGGTTAGGGTTATGGAACACTGATCTGAAGGCTTGGGTTAGGGTTATGGAACACTGATCTGAAGGCTTGGGTTATTATGGAACACTGATCTGAAGGCTTGGGTTAGTTATGGAACATGGAAGGCACACTGATCTGAAGGCTTGGGTTAGGGTTAGGAACACTGATTATGGAACACTGATCTGAAGGCTTGAGGGTTATGGAACACTGAAAGGCTTGGGTTAGGGTTATGGAACACTGATCTGAAGGCTTGGGTTAGGGTTATGGAACACTGATCTGAAGGCTTGGGTTAGGGTTATGGAACACTGATCTGAAGGCTTGGGTTAGGGTTATGGAACACTGATCTGAAGGCTTGGGTTAGGGTTATGGAACACTGATCTGAAGGCTTGGGTTAGGGTTATGGAACACTGATCTGAAGGCTTGGGTTAGGGTTATGGAACACTGATCTGAAGGCTTGGGTTCTGAAGGCTTGTTATTATGGAACACTGATCTGAAGGCTTGGGTTAGGGTTATGGAACACTGATCTGAAGGCTTGGGTTAGGGTTATGGAACACTGATCTGAAGGCTTGGGTTAGGGTTATGGAACACTGATCTGAAGGCTTGGGTTAGGGTTATGGAACACTGATCTGAAGGCTTGGGTTAGGGTTATCAGTGTAATCTGGCCAGACCGCAACCATCTGTCAATTTAGACCTGCTGGCTGACCTGCTGGCTGACTGATTGAAGTTCTGGCTGGCTGATTTATTATGTCTCTTCACAGGATTTGCATTGATCCTAACGATGAGATGAAGGCGGGGCTTCTTGCCCAGGCCCAGTCAAGGGAGGGGTTAGTCACACCTGGTCGCTGGCATCACCTGGGCATCAGTTATACCCAGCAGCCAGAGGGCAAGAAGACTATCCACGGCCGACTGGTCCTTTGGGTGGACGGGGTCAGGTAGGATCCTCCTCAGATTATTCCAGGTTGTCCCTTACAGTTAGGGTCAAAAGTAATGATCATGATTTTTTTCTTCTGGTCCCTATCAGTAAGTGTGAGGTGTCTCTGGACTACACATTACCCAGGAAGTCCAGCCTGTCCTCGGACAGCAACAAGTCATTCTGTCTGCTGGGTCACTGTATTGGACATTCTGACTGTCCAGCTGGAGGAAATTACCACATGGGCACTGTCCTGCTCTTCAATGGTAACATCTGTGCCTGTCTAACCGCCTGCCTGTCTGCCCGCCTGCCTGTCTACCTTCCTGTCTGCCCGCCTGCCTGTCTACCTTCCTGCCTGCCTGTCTAACCGCCTGTCTGTCTAATTGCCTGCCTGCCTGTCTGTATACCTTCCTGCCTGCCTGCCTGTCTAACCGCCTGCCTGCCTGTCTACCTTCCTGTCTGCCTAGTTGTCTGTTGTTATAACATCAACTCAACACTGGTCTGTCTCTGTATGTGTGTCTGTCTGTATGTGTCTCTGTCTGTATGTGTCTCTGTCTGTATGTGTCTGTCTGTATGTGTCTCTGTCTGTCTGTATGTGTCTCTGTCTGTATGTGTCTCTGTCTGTATGTGTCTCTGTCTGTATGTGTCTCTGTCTGTATGTGTCTCTGTCTGTATGTGTCTCTGTCTGTATGTGTCTCTGTCTGTATGTGTCTCTGTCTGTATGTGTCTCTGTCTTTGTATGTGTCTCTGTATGTGTGTTTCTGTATGTGTGTCTCTCTCTGTCTGTGTCTCTGTCTGTGTCTCTGTCTGTGTCTCTGTCTGTGTCTCTGTCTGTGTGTCTGTATGTGTGTCTGTATGTGTGTCTGTATGTGTGTCTCTGTCTGTGTCTGTTTCAAGGCTCTCGTATTGGCTCAGAGGAGGCTTTCTACCTCTACGCTTCTGGTCCAGACCTCACGTCCATCATGCCTTGCAAGTATGGCAAGCCCAGTGGGAGCTTCTCAAAGCAGGTCACCAATGAAGGGTTAAAGTGTGCAACAGTCAGAGATATGCTGATGAAGGATTTGGACACAGCTGCTCTCATAGTAAGTAATACTCATTGAATTGTCCTGGATAAGTGTCATGTTTATACAGTATGTCATATCATGATATCATGTTTATACAGTATGTCATATCATGATATCATTTTTATACAGTATATCATATCATTATATCATGGTTTATATGTCATATCATGATATCATGTTTATACAGTATATCATATCATTATATCATGTTTATATGTCATATCATGATATCATGTTTATACAGTATATCATGATATCATGTTTATGTTTCCATAGGAGTGTTTATCGGTGGTGTTCACTCCAAGCAACCCTAGAGTCTACACCATCTACGAGCCAGTGATCCGACTGAAGGGTCAGGCTAAAACCACAGTGTCTCAGAGACCCTTCAGCTCCAAGGAGGTCCAGTCTGCAGTGCTGGAGACTCACATCCTCAGAGCCTTGACCCCTGCAGAGCCAAAGAGCCTGCAGAACGTAATACACAAGATGGGAGGCACCGGGACCTTCGTCTTCCTTTTTGCAAGGGTATGATGAGGGGTATGAGGATGATGGGTATGAGGATGATGGGTATGAGGATGATGGGTATGAGGATGATGGGTATGAGGATGATGATGGGTATGAGGATGATGATGGGTATGAGGATGATGATGGGTATGAGGATGATGATGGGTATGAGGATGATGATGGGTATGAGGATGATGATGGGTATGAGGATGATGATGGGTATGAGGAGGATGATGGGTATGAGGATGATGATGGGTATGAGGATGATGATGGGTATGAGGAGGATGATGGGTATGAGGATGATGATGGGTATGAGGAGGATGATGGGTATGAGGAGGATGATGGGTATGAGGAGGATGATGGGTATGAGGATGATGATGGGTATGAGGATGATGATGGGTATGAGGATGATGATGGGTATGAGGATGATGATGGGTATGAGGATGATGATGGGTATGAGGATGATGATGGGTATGAGCATGATGATGGGTATGAGCATGATGATGGGTATGAGGATGATGATGGGTATGAGGATGATGATGGGTATGAGAGGGATCAATATATTCCTGTTTTTTCAGGCGGTGGAGTTGAGTGACTCTGAACAGACCCAGGCCCTGGCCCTGCAGGTATGTTACAGTGATTCATTATTATGTTACAGTTATTAATTATTATATTACTTAACATTACATAATACATTATATCTCGTTATAACAACAGTAACTTAAAGTCACATAACAACATAATGTATTATGCTAAGTAATATAATACATTATGTTACATTATGTTACAGTTACTAATTATTATATCACATTACATTACATAATACATTATGTTACATTATGTTACAGCTATTAATTATTATATAACATTACATACCGGTAATACATTACGTTACAGTTATTAATTATTATATCACATAATACATTATATCTCGTTATGTTAACATTAACATAACGTAACATAATACACTATGTAACAGTTATCATGTATTATGTAACGTTATGTAATAATTAATAACTGTTACATAATGTAACAATGTATTATGTTATGTTAATGTTGTTATAACAAGATATAATGTATTATGTAATGTGATATAATAATTCATATATAATTAACATAATGTAACATAATATATTATGTTACATTATGTTACAGTTATTCATTATTATATTACATAACATAATGTATTATGCAAAGTAATTACTTAACATTACGTAATACATTATCTCGTTATAACAACATTAACATAACGTAACATAATGTATTATGTAATGTTATGTAATATAATACATTATGTTACATTATGTTGCATTATGTTACAGTTATTACATAATATATTACATAACATTACATAATATATTATTTTGCTTTGTTATGTTATTTTAATTTATGTTATGTAATGTTACATATATTACATATTATATCACATAAAATTGCATAATACATTATGTTACATTAGGTTAGTTATTACTGATTAAATTAATTGACATTACATGATACATTGTTACTGTTATTACATATTATATGACATAACATGATATAATACATTATGTTACAGTTATTAATGATTACATTACATGACATAACACATTATGTTAGTTTGTTACATTACTGTTTTCTGTGCAGGGAGACATTACTGTCTGTTTTCTGTGCAGGGAGATATTACTGGCTGTTTTCTGTGCAGGGAGATATTACTGGCTGTTTTCTGTGCCTGGAGACATTACTGTCTGTTTTCTGTGCAGGGAGATATTACTGTCTGTTTATCGTCTAGATTGTTAAAAGCTAGTAATTGCTGTCTATTTAATTATTAGGTTCAATTTAGGTGCCTGTTATTATTGATGTTGCTAGGATACAAATGTCCAGATGTTTCATATTCATGTGTTTATGCAGGTGCTCCTCCTGCTGGCCAAGCACAATCAGCACCGTATTAACGAGATGGACTGTTACCATGGCTACTCCATGATACACCAGGTCCTCATCAAGTCCAAGTGCATTGTGGGATACCACATTCTCAAGGTGATCACAGGGTTAAGGTTGTGGTGAGTCGGGGGAGTGACTGTGGTGAGTCGGGGGAGTGACTGTGGTCTGGGTCAGTGACTGTGGTCTGGGTCAGTGACTGTTGTCTGGGTCAGTGACTGTGGCCTGGGTCAGTGACTGTGGTCTGGGTCAGTGACTGTGGTCTGGGTCAGTGACTGTTGTCTGGGTCAGTGACTGTGGCCTGGGTCAGTGACTGTGGCCTGGGTCAGTGACTGTGGCCTGGGTCAGTGACTGTGGTCTGGGTCAGTGACTGTGGTCTGGGTCAGTGACTGTTGTCTGGGTCAGTGACTGTTGTCTGGGTCAGTGACTGTGGCCTGGGTCAGTGACTGTTGTCTGGGTCAGTGACTGTGGCCTGGGTCAGTGACTGTGGTCTGGGTCAGTGACTGTGGTCTGGGTCAGTGACTGTTGTCTGGGTCAGTGACTGTGGCCTGGGTCAGTGACTGTGGCCTGGGTCAGTGACTGTGGCCTGGGTCAGTGACTGTGGTCTGGGTCAGTGACTGTGGTCTGGGTCAGTGACTGTTGTCTGGGTCAGTGACTGTTGTCTGGGTCAGTGACTGTGGCCTGGGTCAGTGACTGTTGTCTGGGTCAGTGACTGTGGCCTGGGTCAGTGACTGTTGTCTGGGTCAGTGACTGTGGTCTGGGTCAGTGACTGTTGTCTGGGTCAGTGACTGTGGTCTGGGTCAGTGCTTGAGGTCCCTGTCTGTGATTTTGAGCCTGTGTTTTGTGTGAGTCTGAGTGCATGACTTTGTCTCTATAGACCTTGCTGGATGGCTGCTGCAGCAGTCCAGTTCTAACTTTACAGGAAGATGGATATTTCCGACTGGACATGGAGACCACAGCTGTGGTCCAGGACATCAGACTGCTGTCAGAGGTTCTCCTGGACTGGAAGATCTGGGCCAAGGCTCAGGTAGAGAGACTATAGCACACAGACATAGCTTAGTATGGTCAGTCTTGTGTCAGTGTGTTGTTGTCCTGTATTCTGTCTGCGTTTTGTCTGCGTTCTGTCTGCGTTCTGTCTGTGTTCTGTTTGTATTCTATGTATTTTGTCCGTATGCTGTCTGTATTTTGTCGTTTTTTTGTCTGTATTCTATTCTATTTATTGTCTGTATTTTGTCTGTATTTTGTCTGATTATCTGTATTCTGTGTTTCATATCCATCAGGTTGGTGTTTGGGAGATGCTGCTGGCAGCCCTCCAACTTTTGATCAGGGTTCACCACCCATGGCAAGTGTTCAACATCAAGCAGTTCCTCAGAGCCCAGGTGGTCCACCACTTCCTGCTCACCTGTCAGGTGCTACAGGTACCAACACTACCTCTTAAATATCACACTGAACACCACTTCCTGCTCACCTGTTAGGTCCTACAGCTACCAACACCACCTCTTAAATATCACACTGAACACCACTTCCTGCTCACCTGTCAGGTCCTACAGGTACCAACACTACCTCATAAATATCACACTGAACACCACTTCCTGCTCACCTGTCATACAGTTTAATGGCATTTATTGCAACATCAAATTAGTTATGCAGCACTGGTTTGATGCCAATATCTTCCCAGGCTGACTAGTGTCCAGGTGCTTTAAACAGATAATGTGTGTTTCCTTAGGAACACCAAGAGCCTCATCTGACCTCCATTCCTCAGGAAGTCTGTCTGTCCTTCGTTAAAATCATCCAGGAAGTGTTGGGTTCCCCTCCGGATCTAGAACTACTCCGATTGGTTTACAACTTCCTGCTTGCTGTGCATCCGCCCACTAACACATATGTGTGTCATACCCCTACCAGCTTCTACTTCTCACTGCACATAGGTAAACACATCTATATTATCACTGGACATAGGTAAACACATCTATATTATCACCGGACATAGGCAAACACATCTATATTATCACTGGACATAGGTAAACACATCTATATTATCACTGCACATAGGTAAACACTTCTATATTATCACCGCACATTGGTAAACACATCTATATTATCACCGGACATAGGTAAACACATCTATATTATCACCGGACATAGGTAAACACATCTATATTATCACCGGACATAGGTAAACACATCTATATTATCACTGGACATAGGTAAACACATCTATATTCTCACCGGACATAGGCAAACACATCTATATTATCACTGGACATAGGTAAACACATCTATATTATCACTGCACATAGGTAAACACATCTATATTATCACCGCACATAGGTAAACACATCTATATTATCACCGGACATAGGTAAACACATCTATATTATCACCGGACATAGGTATACACATCTATATTATCACCGGACATAGGTAAACACATCTATATTATCACCGGACATAGGTAAACACATCTATATTATCACTGCACATAGGTAAACACATCTATATTATCACCGGACATAGGTAAACACATCTATATTATCACTGCACATAGGTAAACACATCTATATTATCACTGCACATAGGTAAACACATCTATATTATCACTGGACATAGGTAAACACATCTATATTATCACTGCACATAGGTAAACACATCTATATTATCACTGCACATAGGTAAACACATCTATATTATCACTGCACATAGGTAAACACATCTATATTATCACTGGACATAGGTAAACACATCTATATTATCACTGCACATAGGTAAACACATCTATATTATCACCGCACATAGGTAAACACATCTATATTATCACCGGACATAGGTAAACACATCTATATTATCACCGGACATAGGTAAACACATCTATATTATCACTGCACATAGGTAAACACATCTATATTATCACTGCACATAGGTAAACACATCTATATTATCACTGGACATAGGTAAACACATCTATATTATCACTGCACATAGGTAAACACATCTATATTATCACTGGACATAGGTAAACACATCTATATTATCACTGCACATAGGTAAACACATCTATATTATCACTGCACATAGGTAAACACATCTATATTATCACCGCACATAGGTAAACACATCTATATTATCACCGCACATAGGTAAACACATCTATATTATCACTGCACATAGGTAAACACATCTATATTATCACTGGACATAGGTAAACACATCTATATTATCACCGGACATAGGTAAACACATCTATATTATCACCGGACATAGGTAAACACATCTATATTATCACTGGACATAGGTAAACACATCTATATTATCACCGGACATAGGTAAACACATCTATATTATCACCGGACATAGGTAAACACATCTATATTATCACCGGACATAGGTATACACATCTATATTATCACCGGACATAGGTAAACACATCTATATTATCACCGGACATAGGTAAACACATCTATATTATCACCGGACATAGGTAAACACATCTATATTATCACTGCACATAGGTAAACACATCTATATTATCACCGGACATAGGTAAACACATCTATATTATCACTGCACATAGGTAAACACATCTATATTATCACCGCACATAGGTAAACACATCTATATTATCACCGGACATAGGTAAACACATCTATATTATCACCGGACATAGGTATACACATCTATATTATCACCGGACATAGGTAAACACATCTATATTATCACTGGACATAGGTAAACACATCTATATTATCACCGGACATAGGTAAACACATCTATATTATCACTGCACATAGGTAAACACATCTATATTATCACTGGACATAGGTAAACACATCTATATTATCACTGGACATAGGTAAACACATCTATATTATCACCGGACATAGGTAAACACATCTATATTATCACTGGACATAGGTAAACACATCTATATTATCACTGCACATAGGTAAACACATCTATATTATCACTGCACATAGGTAAACACATCTATATTATCACTGCACATAGGTAAACACATCTATATTATCACTGCACATAGGTAAACACATCTATATTATCACTGCACATAGGTAAACGCATCTATATTATCACTGCACATAGGTAAACACATCTATATTATCACCGCACATAGGTAAACACATCTATATTATCACCGCACATAGGTAAACACATCTATATTATCACTGCACATAGGTAAACACATCTATATTATCACCGGACATAGGTAAACACATCTATATTATCATCGGACATAGGTAAACACATCTATATTAATACCGGACATAGGTAAACACATCTATATTATTACCGGACATAGGTAAACACATCTATATTATCACCGGACATAGGTAAACACATCTATATTATCACCGGACATAGGTAAACACATCTATATTATCACCGGACATAGGTAAACACATCTATATTATCACTGCACATAGGTAAACACATCTATATTATCACCGGACATAGGTAAACACATCTATATTATCACTGCACATAGGTAAACACATCTATATTATCACTGCACATAGGTAAACACATCTATATTATCACTGGACATAGGTAAACACATCTATATTATCACTGCACATAGGTAAACACATCTATATTATCACTGGACATAGGTAAACACATCTATATTATCACTGCACATAGGTAAACACATCTATATTATCACTGCACATAGGTAAACACATCTATATTATCACCGCACATAGGTAAACACATCTATATTATCACCGCACATAGGTAAACACATCTATATTATCACTGCACATAGGTAAACACATCTATATTATCACTGGACATAGGTAAACACATCTATATTATCACCGCACATAGGTAAACACATCTATATTATCACTGCACATAGGTAAACACATCTATATTATCACCGGACATAGGTAAACACATCTATATTATCACCGGACATAGGTAAACACATCTATATTATCACTGCACATAGGTAAACACATCTATATTATCACTGCACATAGGTAAACACATCTATATTATCACCGGACATAGGTAAACACATCTATATTATCACTGCACATAGGTAAACACATCTATATTATCACTGCACATAGGTAAACACATCTATATTATCACTGCACATAGGTAAACACATCTATATTATCACTGCACATAGGTAAACACATCTATATTATCACTGCACATAGGTAAACACATCTATATTATCACTGCACATAGGTAAACACATCTATATTATCACTGCACATAGGTAAACACATCTATATTATCACTGCACATAGGTAAACACATCTATATTATCACTGCACATAGGTAAACACATCTATATTATCACTGCACATAGGTAAACACATCTATATTATCACTGCACATAGGTAAACACATCTATATTATCACTGCACATAGGTAAACACATCTATATTATCACTGCACATAGGTAAACACATCTATATTATCACTGCACATAGGTAAACACATCTATATTATCACCGGACATAGGTAAACACATCTATATTATCATCGGACATAGGTAAACACATCTATATTAATACCGGACATAGGTAAACACATCTATATTATCACTGCACATAGGTAAACACATCTATATTATCACCGGACATAGGTAAACACATCTATATTATCACTGGACATAGGTAAACACATCTATATTATCACTGCACATAGGTAAACACATCTATATTATCACTGCACATAGGTAAACACATCTATATTATCACTGCACATATCATATTATCTGCACATAGGTAAACACATCTATATTATCACTGCACATAGGTAAACACATCTATATTATCACTGCACATAGGTAAACACATCTATATTATCACTGCACATAGGTAAACACATCTATATTATCACTGCACATAGGTAAACACATCTATATTATCACTGCACATAGGTAAACACATCTATATTATCACTGCACATAGGTAAACACATCTATATTATCACTGCACATAGGTAAACACATCTATATTATCACTGGACATAGGTAAACACATCTATATTATCACTGGACATAGGTAAACACATCTATATTATCACTGGACATAGGTAAACACATCTATATTATCACTGGACATAGGTAAACACATCTATATTATCACTGGACATAGGTAAACACATCTATATTATCACTGGACATAGGTAAACACATCTATATTATCACTGGAAATGGGATTATCAAACACAACGTGCCATTGGACTCCAGGTCAGATCGTTGCTTATTATGGTTATAACAAATTATTATTATGGTTATAACAAATAAAATCTGTTTTTAAACAAACATAAAGGATATTTCTACGTGAGCCCAAAATACACCATGGTATTGGGTATTAGTCGTGTTTTGGTTTCTGCATGTTGTCCGGATACCTGTTTTTAAATCGAGTCTGCCACATCTAAAGTTTTTTCAACTGAATATCTGTGTTCATCAGATGGGAAATTGTACCAAGAGAAGGTGAAGTCCCTCATGTATCAGATGCAGAGCAGCGCAGGAGGGAGCTCAACTGGTAACTCTGTAGTGTCCTTGTCCCCCAGTGGACTCTCCCAGGCCCCGCCCCCTGAAGGTGACCACACCTCTTTAGTCTTTACGTCCTGACCTGTCTTCCTGACCTGTCTTCCTGCTCTTCCTGTTGGCACTCTTGCCTCCTAAACATTTTATATTAGCTTTGTCCATTTGGAGGGAATTAAAAATGAGCTCAGACTATATATATAATGACTTATTCCTATGTAAATTCATGAGAACATTCTATCATATACAGCAATGACCTTAGGATTAACAGCCTTGCTCAAGGACAGAACAACATATGTTTGACCTTTAGTTTGACCTCTAGGCTACCATAGAGCCTTTAATTCAATGTGTCTTCCTGTGTAGGTACTCTCCACCCTGACGCGTCACTGCAGCCCGGAGAGGAGGTCCACGTCCTGAGCCCGGGACCCGGGACAAACTCCTCCACACACCTCAGCCCCCTCTTGGGGCACGGGGTGGCTGAAGGGACCAAAGAGGATGGAGAGGGAGCAGCCTTGGCTCCTCACCACGACCTCGGGAGCACCGAGACGTTAAAGAGAGGAGGGGAAGACCAGCTCCTATCGAGCTGCGAATCGGCGAAGACCATCTGTTACTCCAGAGAGGGGAGAGAAGCACCACTTAGCCCTTCCATCAGCGTGGAGGGGGTGGAGGATGAGGTGGAGGTGGAGGATATAGAGGATGTACAGGATGTGGAGGTGGGGGGGAAAGAGGTGGGGGGGAAGAATGACATAGAGGGGGATTCAAATGAAGTGGACAGTCTGTCAGAAAGCAGTGTGGGTGGGGCCGATGGCAGCGTGGGCGGGTTTGAAGACAGTGTGGGCGGGTTTGAAGACAGCGTGGGCGGGGCAGAGTCTGACGACCGGTTTGATTGGGAGAGTGAAGAGGCACCACGTAGACCAGATAGTCTAAAAGGGATTACATCGTTCCAGAGGAGCTCCTCGAACCTGGCAAGGTGACTGTCCCAAATTACACTCAGTAAAACTTTATTCCCTATTTGGTGATCTTAAATGTTACGTCTGATTCTGTTCTTTCATTTAGCTTGGGTTTGGCCTTCCCTGCCCAGAATGGCTCCCTGGTTCTGGGTCGCTGGCAGAGTGTTGCTGACCGAACCACTCTACCAGAGGACTGGGAGAGCTACACATACTCACCAGGTTACGACAAGTCTTATAGCAAAGACTCCTGTAACGACAGGTACTGACTCTACAGTACTACACACTACTATATAATGACAGGTACTGACTCTACAGTACTACACACTACTATATAATGACAGGTACTGACTCTACAGTACTACACACTACTATATAATGACAGGTACTGACTCTACAGTACTACACACTACTATATAATGACAGGTACTGACTCTACAGTACTACACACTACTATATAATGACAGGTACTGACTCTACAGTACTACACACTACTATATAATGACAGGTACTGACTCTACAGTACTACACACTACTATATAATGACAGGTACTGACTCTACAGTACTACACACTACTATATAATGACAGGTACTGACTCTACAGTACTACACACTACTATATAATGACAGGTACTGACTCTACAGTACTACACACTACTATATAATGACAGGTACTGACTCTACAGTACTACACACTACTATATAATGACAGGTACTGACTCTACAGTAATACACACTACTATATAATGACAGGTACTGACTCTACAGTACTACACACTACTATATAATGACAGGTACTGACTCTACAGTACTACACAATAGAAAGCAAGTTTATTTATATAGCACAATTCATACATAGAAGCAATTCAATGTGCTTTACAAAGGAAAATAATAATATAATCCACCCATTTTATATTCATAGCAACCTGTTAACTGGCACTATGTACATTTAGAACACTACATCTCAGTAGTCTTTAGTCAGTAGTCATATAACATCAATAATCTGGGGTTGTATTGAAGGTGTGGTGGGAAAGACTGCCTGGTGTTGATCTGCTGTGGTCTCTATGACCTTCTGAGAGGGGTTCTTCTGCTGCTGCCTGATCTGATGCTGGAGGAGGTGATGGACAAACTGATCCAACCAGAGGCTCTCATCGTCCTGGTCAACCACCCATCATCCTTCATACAGCAGGGGGTCATGAAGGTTTGTACAAGCTGTGTGAAGCCAATTCTGTCCCAGTAGGTTCAGTATGTCATCCTTTATATAGCGGGGGGTCATGAAGGTTTGTACAAGCTGTGTGAAGCCAATTCTGTCCCAGTAGGTTCAGTATGTCATCCTTTATATAGCGGGGGGTCATGAAGGTTTGTACAAGCTGTGTGAAGCCAATTCTGTCCCAGTAGGTTCAGTATGTCATCCTTTATATAGCGGGGGGTCATGAAGGTTTGTACAAGCTGTGTGAAGCCAATTCTGTCCCAGTAGGTTCAGTATGTCATCCTTTATATAGCGGGGGGTCATGAAGGTTTGTACAAGCTGTGTGAAACCAATTCTGTCCCAGTAGGTTCAGTATGTCATCCTTTATATAGCGGGGGGTCATGAAGGTTTGTACAAGCTGTGTGAAACCAATTCTGTCCCAGTAGGTTCAGTATGTCATCCTTTATATAGCGGGGGGTCATGAAGGTTTGTACAAGCTGTGTGAAGCCAATTCTGTCCCAGTAGGTTCAGTATGTCATCCTTTATATAGCGGGGGGTCATGAAGGTTTGTACAAGCTGTGTGAAGCCAATTCTGTCCCAGTAGGTTCAGTATGTCATCCTTTATATAGCGGGGGTCATGAAGGTTTGTACAAGCTGTGTGAAACCAATTCTGTCCCAGGAGGTTCAGTATGTCATCCTTTATATAGCGGGGGTCATGAAGGTTTGTACAAGCTGTGTGAAACCAATTCTGTCCCAGTAGGTTCAGTATGTCATCCTTTATATAGCGGGGGGTCATGAAGGTTTGTACAAGCTGTGTGGGACCAAACTAGGTTCAGTATGTCATCCTTTATTTAGCGGGGGGTCATGAAGGTTTGTACAAGCTGTGTGAAACCAATTCTGTCCCAGTAGGTTCAGTATGTCATCCTTTATATAGCGGGGGTCATGAAGGTTTGTACAAGCTGTGTGAAACCAATTCTGTCCCAGTAGGTTCAGTATGTCATCCTTTATATAGCGGGGGTCATGAAGGTTTGTACAAGCTGTGTGAAACCAATTCTGTCCCAGTAGGTTCAGTATGTCATCCTTTATATAGCGGGGGTCATGAAGGTTTGTACAAGCTGTGTGGGACCAAACTAGGTTCAGTATGTCATCCTTTATTTAGCGGGGGTCATGAAGGTTTGTACAAGCTGTGTGAAATCAATTCTGTCCCAGTAGGTTCAGTATGTCATCCTTTATATAGCGGGGTCATGAAGGTTTGTACAAGCTGTGTGAAACCAATTCTGTCCCAGTAGGTTCAGTATGTCATCCTTTATATAGCGGGGGGTCATGAAGGTTTGTACAAGCTGTGTGAAACCAATTCTGTCCCAGTAGGTTCAGTATGTCATCCTTTATATAGCGGGGGTCATGAAGGTTTGTACAAGCTGTGTGAAACCAATTCTGTCCCAGTAGGTTCAGTATGTCATCCTTTATATAGCGGGGGGTCATGAAGGTTTGTACAAGCTGTGTGAAGCCAATTCTGTCCCAGTAGGTTCAGTATGTCATCCTTTATATAGCGGGGGGTCATGAAGGTTTGTACAAGCTGTGTGAAACCAATTCTGTCCCAGTAGGTTCAGTATGTCATCCTTTATATAGCGGGGGGTCATGAAGGTTTGTACAAGCTGTGTGAAGCCAATTCTGTCCCAGTAGGTTCAGTATGTCATCCTTTATATAGCGGGGGGTCATGAAGGTTTGTACAAGCTGTGTGAAGCCAATTCTGTCCCAGTAGGTTC
Source organism: Dallia pectoralis (assembly GCA_029465975.1). Classification (NCBI taxonomy): domain Eukaryota; kingdom Metazoa; phylum Chordata; class Actinopteri; order Esociformes; family Umbridae; genus Dallia; species Dallia pectoralis. The sequence continues at coordinate 455,867 of CM055759.1, forward strand.
AGTATGTCATCCTTTATATAGCGGGGGGTCATGAAGGTTTGTACAAGCTGTGTGAAGCCAATTCTGTCCCAGTAGGTTCAGTATGTCATCCTTTATATAGCAGGGGGTCATGAAGGTTTGTACAAGCTGTGTGAAACCAATTCTGTCCCAGTAGGTTCAGTATGTCATCCTTTATATAGCGGGGGGTCATGAAGGTTTGTACAAGCTGTGTGAAACCAATTCTGTCCCAGTAGGTTCAGTATGTCATCCTTTATATAGCGGGGGGTCATGAAGGTTTGTACAAGCTGTGTGAAACCAATTCTGTCCCAGTAGGTTCAGTATGTAATCCTTTATATAGCGGGGGGTCATGAAGGTTTGTACAAGCTGTGTGGGACCAAACTAGGTTCAGTATGTAATCCTTTATTTAGCGGGGGGTCATGAAGGTTTGTACAAGCTGTGTGGGACCAAACTAGGTTCAGTATGTAATCCTTTATTTAGCGGGGGTCATGAAGGTTTGTACAAGCTGTGTGAAACCAATTCTGTCCCAGTAGGTTCAGTATGTCATCCTTTATATAGCGGGGGGTCATGAAGGTTTGTACAAGCTGTGTGAAACCAATTCTGTCCCAGTAGGTTCAGTATGTCATCCTTTATATAGCGGGGGGTCATGAAGGTTTGTACAAGCTGTGTGAAGCCAATTCTGTCCCAGTAGGTTCAGTATGTCATCCTTTATATAGCGGGGGGTCATGAAGGTTTGTACAAGCTGTGTGAAACCAATTCTGTCCTAGTAGGTTCAGTATGTAATCCTTTATATAGCGGGGGGTCATGAAGGTTTGTACAAGCTGTGTGAAGCCAATTCTGTCCCAGTAGGTTCAGTATGTCATCCTTTATATAGCGGGGGGTCATGAAGGTTTGTACAAGCTGTGTGAAACCAATTCTGTCCCAGTAGGTTCAGTATGTCATCCTTTATATAGCGGGGGTCATGAAGGTTTGTACAAGCTGTGTGAAACCAATTCTGTCCCAGTAGGTTCAGTATGTCATCCTTTATATAGCAGGGGGTCATGAAGGTTTGTACAAGCTGTGTGAAACCAATTCTGTCCCAGTAGGTTCAGTATGTCATCCTTTATATAGCGGGGGGTCATGAAGGTTTGTACAAGCTGTGTGAAACCAATTCTGTCCCAGTAGGTTCAGTATGTCATCCTTTATATAGCGGGGGGTCATGAAGGTTTGTACAAGCTGTGTGAAACCAATTCTGTCCAAGTAGGTTCAGTATGTCATCCTTTATATAGCGGGGGGTCATGAAGGTTTGTACAAGCTGTGTGAAGCCAATTCTGTCCCAGTAGGTTCAGTATGTCATCCTTTATATAGCGGGGGGTCATGAAGGTTTGTACAAGCTGTGTGAAACCAATTCTGTCCCAGTAGGTTCAGTATGTAATCCTTTATATAGCGGGGGGTCATGAAGGTTTGTACAAGCTGTGTGAAGCCAATTCTGTCCCAGTAGGTTCAGTATGTCATCCTTTATATAGCGGGGGGTCATGAAGGTTTGTACAAGCTGTGTGAAACCAATTCTGTCCCAGTAGGTTCAGTATGTCATCCTTTATATAGCGGGGGTCATGAAGGTTTGTACAAGCTGTGTGAAGCCAATTCTGTCCCAGTAGGTTCAGTATGTCATCCTTTATATAGCGGGGGGTCATGAAGGTTTGTACAAGCTGTGTGAAACCAATTCTGTCCCAGTAGGTTCAGTATGTCATCCTTTATATAGCGGGGGGTCATGAAGGTTTGTACAAGCTGTGTGGGACCAAACTAGGTTCAGTATGTCATCCTTTATTTAGCGGGGGGTCATGAAGGTTTGTACAAGCTGTGTGAAACCAATTCTGTCCCAGTAGGTTCAGTATGTCATCCTTTATATAGCAGGGGGTCATGAAGGTTTGTACAAGCTGTGTGAAGCCAATTCTGTCCCAGTAGGTTCAGTATGTCATCCTTTATATAGCAGGGGGTCATGAAGGTTTGTACAAGCTGTGTGAAGCCAATTTGTCCCAGTAGGTTCAGTATGTCATCCTTTATATAGCGGGGGGTCATGAAGGTTTGTACAAGCTGTGTGAAACCAATTCTGTCCCAGTAGGATCAGTATGTCATCCTTTATATAGCGGGGGGTCATGAAGGTTTGTACAAGCTGTGTGAAGCCAATTCTGTCCCAGTAGGTTCAGTATGTCATCCTTTATATAGCGGGGGGTCATGAAGGTTTGTACAAGCTGTGTGAAACCAATTCTGTCCCAGTAGGTTCAGTATGTCATCCTTTATATAGCGGGGGTCATGAAGGTTTTTACAAGCTGTGTGAAACCAATTCTGTCCCAGTAGGTTCAGTATGTAATCCTTTATATAGCGGGGGGTCATGAAGGTTTGTACAAGCTGTGTGAAACCAATTCTGTCCCAGTAGGTTCAGTATGTCATCCTTTATATAGCGGGGGGTCATGAAGGTTTGTACAAGCTGTGTGAAACCAATTCTGTCCCAGTAGGTTCAGTATGTCATCCTTTATATAGCGGGGGGTCATGAAGGTTTGTACAAGCTGTGTGAAACCAATTCTGTCCCAGTAGGTTCAGTATGTCATCCTTTATATAGCGGGGGGTCATGAAGGTTTGTACAAGCTGTGTGAAACCAATTCTGTCCCAGTAGGTTCAGTATGTCATCCTTTATATAGCGGGGGTCATGAAGGTTTGTACAAGCTGTGTGGGACCAAACTAGGTTCAGTATGTCATCCTTTATTTAGCGGGGGGTCATGAAGGTTTGTACAAGCTGTGTGAAGCCAATTCTGTCCCAGTAGGTTCAGTATGTCATCCTTTATATAGCGGGGGGTCATGAAGGTTTGTACAAGCTGTGTGAAGCCAATTCTGTCCCAGTAGGTTCAGTATGTCATCCTTTATATAGCGGGGGGTCATGAAGGTTTGTACAAGCTGTGTGAAACCAATTCTGTCCCAGTAGGTTCAGTATGTCATCCTTTATATAGCGGGGGGTCATGAAGGTTTGTACAAGCTGTGTGAAGCCAATTCTGTCCCAGTAGGTTCAGTATGTCATCCTTTATATAGCGGGGGGTCATGAAGGTTTGTACAAGCTGTGTGAAACCAATTCTGTCCCAGTAGGTTCAGTATGTCATCCTTTATATAGCGGGGGGTCATGAAGGTTTGTACAAGCTGTGTGAAACCAATTCTGTCCCAGTAGGTTCAGTATGTCATCCTTTATATAGCGGGGGTCATGAAGGTTTGTACAAGCTGTGTGAAACCAATTCTTTCCCAGTAGGTTCAGTATGTCATCCTTTATATAGCGGGGGGTCATGAAGGTTTGTACAAGCTGTGTGAAGCCAATTCTGTCCCAGTAGGTTCAGTATGTCATCCTTTATATAGCGGGGGGTCATGAAGGTTTGTACAAGCTGTGTGAAGCCAATTCTGTCCCAGTAGGTTCAGTATGTCATCCTTTATATAGCAGGGGGTCATGAAGGTTTGTACAAGCTGTGTGAAACCAATTCTGTCCCAGTAGGTTCAGTATGTCATCCTTTATATAGCGGGGGGTCATGAAGGTTTGTACAAGCTGTGTGAAACCAATTCTGTCCCAGTAGGTTCAGTATGTAATCCTTTATATAGCGGGGGTCATGAAGGTTTGTACAAGCTGTGTGAAACCAATTCTGTCCCAGTAGGTTCAGTATGTCATCCTTTATATAGCGGGGGGTCATGAAGGTTTGTACAAGCTGTGTGAAGCCAATTCTGTCCCAGTAGGTTCAGTATGTCATCCTTTATATAGCGGGGGGTCATGAAGGTTTGTACAAGCTGTGTGAAACCAATTCTGTCCCAGTAGGTTCAGTATGTCATCCTTTATATAGCGGGGGGTCATGAAGGTTTTTACAAGCTGTGTGAAACCAATTCTGTCCCAGTAGGTTCAGTATGTCATCCTTTATATAGCGGGGGGTCATGAAGGTTTGTACAAGCTGTGTGAAACCAATTCTGTCCCAGTAGGTTCAGTATGTCATCCTTTATATAGCGGGGGGTCATGAAGGTTTGTACAAGCTGTGTGAAACCAATTCTGTCCCAGTAGGTTCAGTATGTCATCCTTTATATAGCGGGGGGTCATGAAGGTTTGTACAAGCTGTGTGAAACCAATTCTGTCCCAGTAGGTTCAGTATGTCATCCTTTATATAGCGGGGGGTCATGAAGGTTTGTACAAGCTGTGTGAAGCCAATTCTGTCCCAGTAGGTTCAGTATGTCATCCTTTATATAGCGGGGGGTCATGAAGGTTTGTACAAGCTGTGTGAAGCCAATTCTGTCCCAGTAGGTTCAGTATGTCATCCTTTATATAGCGGGGGGTCATGAAGGTTTGTACAAGCTGTGTGAAACCAAACTAGGTTCAGTATGTAATCCCATGTGTGTATTTGTTTCACTGACGTCTTCTCCCTTCCCTCTCCTCTTTAAGCTCTTGGATGCCTACTTCAGCCGAGCGTTTAAGGAGCAAAAGGAGAAGTTTCTGAAGAACCATGGCTTTAGTCTGTTAGCCAATCAGCTCTACCTCCACAAGGGGAGTCATGGTCTTGTGGAGGTGTTCCTGGAGATGTTATTTGGACGGCCTGTTGGCCTGGAGGAGGAGTAAGTACTTCTTCAAGGTTAAAGGTCAGAGGTCAGGTGTTATGGTTGGATAGCTGATTGGTGTCGTGGACGGCGTCAGGGATGAGTGGGTACAGATGTATAGGTTCTGGCCTCAGGCCTCCCTAGCTGACATGTTTCGGCAGCTTCCAGATCAGTTTGTGCTCCCCTGCCCTCACGAGATTCTAGCTGATACTGATGGAGGAACAGCTCCTCCTTGTAAAGCCTGATTGGTGCTTTGATAGGACGTTAAACCATGTTTCAGTGTTGACGTGACGGTTGTTGACGTGACGGTTGTTGACGTGACGGTTGTTGACCCGACGGTTGTTGACCCGACGGTTGTTGACGTGACTGTTGTTTTCCACAGTCTGGACCTGGAAGACATGGAGAACATTAGTCCCTTCAGGAAGCGCTGCATCATTCCCTTACTGGGACTTCTGGAGAACAGTCTCTATGACAACAGCCTGGTCCACAATATGCTCTGCATGTTCCTGCAACTGGTCAACGCCTGTCCCAAACTGGCCGACATCCTGCTGGACCACGGACTCATCTACGTGCTCTTCAACACCTTGTCTACTCTAAACGGCATGGAGCACAGGTGAGACTGCTGTATGATATATATATATATATATATAGAGAGCACAGGTGAGACTGCTGTATGATATATATATATATATATATATATAGAGAGCACAGGTGAGACTGCTGTATGATATATATATATATATATATATATATAGAGAGCACAGGTGAGACTGCTGTATGATATATATATATATATATATAGAGAGCACAGGTGAGACTGCTGTATGATATATATATATATATATATAGAGAGCACAGGTGAGACTGCTGTATGATATATATATATATATATATAGAGCACAGGTGAGACTGCTGTATGATATATATATATATATATATATATAGAGAGCACAGGTGAGACTGCTGTATGATATATATATATATATATATATATATAGAGAGCACAGGTGAGACTGCTGTATGATATATATATATATATATATATAGCACAGGTGAGACTGCTGTATGATATATATATATATATATATATATATAGAGAGCACAGGTGAGACTGCTGTATGATATATATATATATATATATAGAGCACAGGTGAGACTGCTGTATGATATATATATATATATATATATAGAGCACAGGTGAGACTGCTGTATGATATATATATATATATATATATAGAGAGAGCACAGGTGAGACTGCTGTATGATATATATATATATATATATAGAGAGCACAGGTGAGACTGCTGTATGATATATATATATATATATATATATATATATAGAGAGCACAGGTGAGACTGCTGTATGATATATATATATATATATATAGAGAGCACAGGTGAGACTGCTGTATGATATATATATATATATATATATAGAGAGCACAGGTGAGACTGCTGTATGATATATATATATATATAGAGAGCACAGGTGAGACTGCTGTATGATATATATATATATATATATATATATAGAGAGCACAGGTGAGACTGCTGTATGATATATATATATATATATATAGAGAGCACAGGTGAGACTGCTGTATGATATATATATATATATATATAGAGAGCACAGGTGAGACTGCTGTATGATATATATATATATATATATAGAGCTGCATATATATATATATATATATAGAGTGAGACTGCTGTATGATATATATATATATATATATAGAGAGCACAGGTGAGACTGCTGTATGATATATATATATATATATATATAGAGCACAGGTGAGACTGCTGTATGATATGAGAGCACAGGTGAGACTGCTGTATGATATATATATATATATATATAGAGAGCACAGGTGAGACTGCTGTATGATATATATATATATATATATATATAGAGAGAACAGGTGAGACTGCTGTATGATATATATATATATATATATATAGAGAGCATGAGACTGCTGTATGATATATATATATATATATATATATATAGAGAGCACAGGTGAGACTGCTGTATGATATATATATATATATATATAGAGAGCACAGGTGAGACTGCTGTATGATATATATATATATATATATATATATATAGAGAGCACAGGTGAGACTGCTGTATGATATATATATATATATATATATAGAGCACAGGTGAGACTGCTGTATGATATATATATATATATATATAGAGCACAGGTGAGACTGCTGTATGATATATATATATATATATATATATAGAGAGCACAGGTGAGACTGCTGTATGATATATATATATATATATATAGAGCACAGGTGAGACTGCTGTATGATATATATATATATATATATATATATATATAGAGCACAGGTGAGACTGCTGTATGATATATATATATATATATATATAGAGAGCACAGGTGAGACTGCTGTATGATATATATATATATATATATATAGAGAGCACAGGTGAGACTGCTGTATGATATATATATATATATATATATAGAGAGCACAGGTGAGACTGCTGTATGATATATATATATATATATAGAGAGCACAGGTGAGACTGCTGTATGATATATATATATATATATATATAGAGAGCACAGGTGAGACTGCTGTATGATATATATATATATATATAGAGCACAGGTGAGACTGATGATATATATATATATATATATATAGAGCACAGGTGAGACTGCTATATATATATATATATATATATATATATATAGAGAGCACAGGTGAGACTGCTGTATGATATATATATATATATATATATATAGAGCACAGGTGAGACTGCTGTATGATATATATATATATATATATAGAGCACAGGTGAGACTGAGACACAGGTGAGACTGCTGTATGATATATATATATATATATATATAGAGAGCACAGGTGAGACTGCTGTATGATATATATATATATATATATATATAGAGAGCACAGGTGAGACTGCTGTATGATATATATATATATATATATATATATATATATAGAGCACATATATATATATAGAGAGCACAGGTGAGACTGCTGTATGATATATATATATATATATATAGAGCACAGGTGAGACTGTGTATGAGACTGAGACTGCTGTATGATATATATATATATATATATATAGCACACAGGTGAGACTGCTGTATGATATATATATATATATATATATATAGAGCACAGGTGAGACTGCTGTATGATATATATATATATATATATAGAGAGCACAGGTGAGACTGCTGTATGATATATATATATATATATATATATAGAGCACAGGTGAGACTGCTGTATGATATATATATATATATATATATAGAGCACAGGTGAGACTGCTGTATGATATATATATATATATATATAGAGAGCACAGGTGAGACTGCTGTATGATATATATATATATATATATATAGAGCACAGGTGAGACTGTGAGATATATATATATATATATATAGAGCACAGGTGAGACTGCTGTATGATATATATATATATATATATATATAGAGAGCACAGGTGAGACTGCTGTATGATATATATATATATATATAGAGCACAGGTGAGACTGCTGTATGATATATATATATATATATATATAGAGCACAGGTGAGACTGCTGTATGATATATATATATATATATATAGAGCACAGGTGAGACTGCTGTATGATATATATATATATATATAGAGCACAGGTGAGACTGCTGTATGATATATATATATATATATATATATATATATATAGAGCACAGGTGAGACTGCTGTATGATATATATATATATATATATATATATATATAGAGCACAGGTGAGACTGCTGTATGATATATATATATATATATATAGAGAGCACAGGTGAGACTGCTGTATGATATATATATATATATATATATATATATAGAGAGCACAGGTGAGATGCTATATATATATATATATATATATATATAGAGCACAGGTGAGACTGCTGTATGATATATATATATATATATATATATATATATATATATAGAGAGCACAGGTGAGACTGCTGTATGATATATATATATATATATATAGAGCACAGGTGAGACTGCTGTATGATATATATATATATATATATATAGAGCACAGGTGAGACTATGATATATATATATAGAGCACAGGTGAGACTGATGTATGATATATATATATATATATATATAGAGAGCACAGGTGAGACTGCTGTATGATATATATATATATACATGGAGCACAGGTGAGACTGCTGTATGATATATATATATATATAGAGAGCACAGGTGAGACTACTGTATGATATATATATATATATATATATATATAGAGCACAGGTGAGACTGCTGTATGATATATATATATATATATAGAGCACAGGTGAGACTGCTGTATGATATATATATATATATATATATATAGAGCACAGGTGAGACTGCTGTATGATATATATATATATATATATAGCACAGGTGAGACTGCTGTATGATATATATATATATATATATAGAGCACAGGTGAGACTGCTGTATGATATATATATATATATATATATAGAGCACAGGTGAGACTGCTGTATGATATATATATATATATATAGGAGCACAGGTGAGACTGCTGTATGATATATATATATATATATATATATATATATAGAGCACAGGTGAGACTGCTGTATGATATATATATATATATATATATATATATAGAGCACAGGTGAGACTGCTGTATGATATATATATATATATATACATGGAGCACAGGTGAGACTGCTGTATGATATATATATATATATATATAGAGCACAGGTGAGACTGCTGTATGATATATATATATATATATATAGAGCACAGGTGACTGAGATATATATATATATATATATATAGAGCACAGGTGAGACTGCTGTATGATATATATATATATATATATGATGCTGTATGATATATATATATATATATATATATATAGGAGCACAGGTGAGACTGCTGTATGATATATATATATATATATATATAGGAGCACAGGTGAGACTGCTGTATGATATATATATATATATATGGAGCATGAGACTGCTGTATATATATATATATATATAGAGAGCACAGGTGAGACTGCTGTATGATATATATATATATACATGGAGCACAGGTGAGATATATATATATATATATATACATGGAGCACAGGTGAGACTGCTGTATGATATATATATATATATATATATATAGAGCACAGGTGAGACTGCTGTATGATATATATATATATATATAGGAGCACAGGTGAGACTGCTGTATGATATATATATATATATGGAGCACAGGTGAGACTGCTGTATGATATATATATATATACATGGAGCACAGGTGAGACTGCTGTATGATATATATATATATATAGAGCACAGGTGAGACTGCTGTATGATATATATATATATATATATATATATATATATAGAGCACAGGTGAGACTGCTGTATGATATATATATATATATATACATGGAGCACAGGTGAGACTGCTGTATGATATATATATATATATATATATATATATATATATATAGAGCACAGGTGAGACTGCTGTATGATATATATATATATATATAGAGCACAGGTGAGACTGCTGTATGATATATATATATATATATAGAGCACAGGTGAGACTGCTGTATGATATATATATATATATATACATGGAGCACAGGTGAGACTGCTGTATGATATATATATATATATATATATATATATATATATATATATATATATATATACATGAGCACAGGTGAGACTGCTGTATGATATATATATATACATGGAGCACAGGTGAGACTGCTGTATGATATATATATAGGCACAGGTGAGACTGCTGTATGATATATATATATATATATATATATATATATATATATATACATGGAGCACAGGTGAGACTGCTGTATGATATATATATATACATGGAGCACAGGTGAGACTGCTGTATGATATATATATATACATGGAGCACAGGTGAGACTGCTGTATGATATATATATACATGGAGCACAGGTGAGACTGCTGTATGATATATATATACATGGAGCACAGGTGAGACTGCTGTATGATATATATATACATGGAGCACAGGTGAGACTGCTGTATGATATATATATACATGGAGCACAGGTGAGACTGCTGTATGATATATATATACATGGAGCACAGGTGAGACTGCTGTATGATATATATATACATGGAGCACAGGTGAGACTGCTGTATGATATATATATACATGGAGCACAGGTGAGACTGCTGTATGATATATATATACATGGAGCACAGGTGAGACTGCTGTATGATATATATATACATGGAGCACAGGTGAGACTGCTGTATGATATATATATACATGGAGCACAGGTGAGACTGCTGTATGATATATATATACATGGAGCACAGGTGAGACTGCTGTATGATATATATATACATGGAGCACAGGTGAGACTGCTGTATGATATATATATACATGGAGCACAGGTGAGACTGCTGTATGATATATATATACATGGAGCACAGGTGAGACTGCTGTATGATATATATATACATGGAGCACAGGTGAGACTGCTGTATGATATATATACATGGAGCACAGGTGAGGTATCAGTGGATTGATCTTTGACCTGCTTGGTTTGTAACATCCAGCAGCTAAACAATACATCAATTCCTCGTCTCTCTCCCTCTCTCTCTCCCTCTCTCCCTCCCTCTCTTTCCTTTTGCTGTTTCCCTCTTTCTTTCCTCCTCTCTTCCCTCTTTGTCTTTAGCATCCCTCTAAATGACTACAAGCTGTTAGTGGTTGATATCCAGCAGCTGTTGGTTGCGGTTACTATCCACTCCTGTTCGTCCTCTGGCTCCCAGTACTTCAGGATCATAGAGGACCTCACCACCTTACTGGGCTTCCTGCAGACCTCCAAGATGAGACGCACTCAGGGTGGGAGGTTCTCACTAACACAATGTAGCACACAAATCACTGGCCTGATAGGAACTGTTCACTGGCCTGATAGGAACTGTTCACTGGCCCGATAGGAACTGTTCACTGGCCCGATAGGAACTGTTCACTGGCCCGATAGGAACTGTTCACTGGCCCGATAGGAACTGTTCACTGGCCCGATAGGAACTGTTCACTGGCCCGATAGGAACTGTTCACTGGCCCGATAGGAACTGTTCACTGGCCCGATAGGAACTGTTCACTGGCCCGATAGGAACTGTTCACTGGCCCCGATAGGAACTGTTCACTGGCCCGATAGGAACTGTTCACTGGCCCGATAGGAACTGTTCACTGGCCCGATAGGAACTGTTCACTGGCCCGATAGGAACTGTTCACTGGCCCGATAGGAACTGTTCACTGGCCCGATAGGAACTGTTCACTGGCCCGATAGGAACTGTTCACTGGCCCGATAGGAACTGTTCACTGGCCCGATAGGAACTGTTCACTGGCCCGATAGGAACTGTTCACTGGCCCGATAGGAACTGTTCACTGGCCCGATAGGAACTGTTCACTGGCCCGATAGGAACTGTTCACTGGCCCGATAGGAACTGTTCATAACCATTTCAGCTGGTATAACTGTGGTATAGACCCGGTCAGATGGTATAACTGTGGTATAGACCCGGTCAGATGGTATAACTGTGGTATAGACCCGGTCAGATGGTATAACTGTGGTATAGACCCGGTCAGATGGTATAACTGTGGTATAGACCCGGTCAGCTGGTATAACTGTGGTATAGACCCGGTCAGATGGTATAACTGTGGTATAGACCCGGTCAGATGGTATAACTGTGGTATAGACCCGGTCAGATGGTATAACTGTGGTATAGACCTGGTCAGCTGGTATAGACTTGGTCAGATGGTATAACTGTGGTATAGACCTGGTCAGCTGGTATAGACTTGGTCAGATGGTATAACTGTGGTATAGACCTGGTCAGCTGGTATAGACTTGGTCAGATGGTATAACTGTGGTATAGACCTGGTCAGCTGGTATAGACTTGGTCAGATGGTATAACTGTGGTATAGACCTGGTCAGCTGGTATAGACTTGGTCAGATGGTATAACTGTGGTATAGACCTGGTCAGCTGGTATAGACTTGGTCAGATGGTATAACTGTGGTATAGACCTGGTCAGCTGGTATAAATGTTTTTCTCTTTTAATGTAGAGATGGCAGTGGCGCTTCAGTTTCGTGTTCTCCAATCAGCTATTGAGTTCATAAAAACAACAGCCGATCAGGACCCCCAGAATCCGAGTATCTCTGTGAATGTCTCTCCCACTCCTCATCAAGCTATCTATCAGAAACGCAGGAGCATTGCAGGTGAGAGCCAACGCATTGTCACTCAGTTGGTGCTTAGTTGAAGAATAACTGAATATTTCATCCTCACTATCTCACATGTCACCTGTTACACCTCCACCATGTCACCTGTTACACCTCCACCATGTCACCTGTTACACCTCCACCATGTCACCTGTAACACCTCCACCATGTCACCTGTTACACCTCCACCATGTCACCTGTTACACCTCCACCATGTCACCTGTAACACCTCCACCATGTCACCTGTTACACCTCCACCATGTCACCTGTTACACCTCCACCATGTCACCTGTTACACCTCCACCATGTCACCTGTCACCTGTAACACCTCCACCATGTCACCTGTTACACCTCCACCATGTCACCTGTTACACCTCCACCATGTCACCTGTTACACCTCCACCATGTCACCTGTTACACCTCCACCATGTCACCTGTTACCACCATGTCACCTGTTACACCTCCACCATGTCACCTGTTACACCTCCACCATGTCACCTGTTACACCTCCACCATGTCACCTGTTACACCTCCACCATGTCACCTGTTACACCTCCACCATGTCACCTGTTACACCTCCACCATGTCACCTGTTACACCTCCACCATGTCACCTGTTACACCTCCACCATGTCACCTGTAACACCTCCACCATGTCACCTGTTACACCTCCACCATGTCACCTGTTACACCTCCACCATGTCACCTGTTACACCTCCACCATGTCACCTGTTACACCCACCACACACCTCCAACATGTCACCTGTTACACCTCCACCATGTCACCTGTTACACCTCCACCATGTCACCTGTTACACCTCCACCATGTCACCTGTTACACCTCCAACATGTCACCTGTTACACCTCCACCATGTCACCTGTTACACCTCCACCATGTCACCTGTAACACCTCCACCATGTCACCTGTAACACCTCCACCATGTCACCTGTTACACCTCCACCATGTCACCTGTTACACCTCCACCATGTCACCTGTTACACCTCCAACATGTCACCTGTTACACCTCCACCATGTCACCTGTTACACCTCCACCATGTCACCTGTTACACCTCCACCATGTCACCTGTTACATTCCCTCCATCTCACATATGTTTCCTTCCCTTCCATCCTCATCACAAGGTTCCATGGCTTTGAAAGACAACATCATTCCCAGAATTCCACGGCAACATTACTGTTCGTACGGACAGATCCCTCTGCCTTCCCCCTTCTGCTTCCTGTCTGAGACTTCCCCCACCCCCTCCCCCACTGCCACCACCTCCTATGTGTTCCATTATGATTCAGGTATTCGTGCTGAGACATGGATAGATGAAACAGTGCTCCTCCATCCATCTCTATGAGAAGAACAATGTTTTCTCTAACTTTAACTCTAACCCTGAGAAATGTTTTTTCACTTTCCAGTGAACTGCTATTCCAGTTTTGGACAGAGGACTGACTCTAACATGCCTAGTACTCTAATGAGATTACTTGTGCTTTGTTTTTTCTGTGTGTGTCGTGTGTGTGTGTGTTGCATGGAGACTAATGAAGTCTGGCAGAATGACACTTCTGGCAAATGGCAGACATAAAGATGTTTTTGCGTGTCTCCCAGGGGGTCATCGGTTCTCTCTGGTCCAGTCAGACAGCCTGCTCACCAGTGTTTTTGCGTGTCTCCCAGGGGGTCGTCGGTTCTCTCTGGTCCAGTCAGACAGCCTGCTCACCAGGATGCGCTCTGTGGCCAGCGATGAGCTCAGCCAGATGATGCAGAGACGGATGAGTCTGGAGAACCCTATTAGAGACCGCGTCTGGCTTCAGACTGGTTGAGTTTGGCTCATTTATCATGGTAAGTACGGGCTGGTTGTGTCTGGCCCGTCTATCATGGTAAATACGGTAATACATCTGGCCCGTCTCATTTATTTATCATGGTAAATACGGTAATACATCTGGCCCGTCTATCATGGTAAATACAGTAATACATCTGGCCCATCTATCATTGTAAATACGGTAATACATCTGGCCCATTTATCATGGTAAATACGGTAATACATCTGGCCCGTCTATCATTGTAATACGGTAATACATCTGGCCCATCTATCATTGTAAATATGGTAATACATCTGGCCCATTTATCATTGTAAATACGGTAATACATCTGGCCCGTCTATCATAGTAAATACGGTAATACATCTGGCCCGTCTATCATTGTAATACGGTAATACATCTGGCCCATCTATCATTGTAAATACGCTAATACATCTGGCCCATCTATCATTGTAAATACGGTAATACATCTGGCCCATTTATCATGGTAAATACTATCATCTGGCCCATTTATCATGGTAAATACGGTAATACATCTGGCCCATTTATCATGGTAAATACGGTAATACATCTGGCCCGTCTATCATTGTAACACGGTAATACATCTGGCCCATCTATCATTGTAAATACGGTAATACATCTGGCCCATTTATCAAATTACGGTATCATACATCATCTGGCCCGTCTATCATTATAATTACATAATACATCTGTAATCATTGTAATACGGTAATACATCTGGCCCATTTATCATGGTAATTATCTGGCCCGTCTATCATTGGTAATATCATCTGGCCCATCTATTATTGTAAAAATACGGTAATACATCTGGCCCATTTATCATTGTAAATACAGTAATACATCTGGCCCATTTATCATGGTAAATACGGTAATACATCTGGCCCATCTATTATTGTAAATCCGGTAATACATCTGGCCCATCTATCATTGTAAATACGGTAATACATCTGGCCCATTTATCATGGTAAATTCGGTAATACATCTGGCCCATCTATCATTGTAAATACGGTAATACATCTGGCCCATTTATCATTGTAAATACAGGAATACATTTGGCCGTATAGCACGTATTGGAACAGTCTTTATTCTAGCACGTATTGGAACAGTCTTTGTTCTAGCACGTATTGGAACAGTCTTTGTTCTAGCACGTATTGGAACAGTCTTTGTTCTAGCACGTATTGGAACAGTCTTTGTTCTAGCACGTATTTGAACAGTCTTTGTTCTAGCACGTATTGGAACAGTCTTTGTTCTAGCACGTATTGGAACAGTCTTTGTTCTAGCACGTATTGGAACAGTCTTTGTTCTAGCACGTATTGGAACAGTCTTTGTTCTAGCACGTATTGGAACAGTCTTTGTTCTAGCACGTATTGGAACAGTCTTTGTTCTAGCACGTATTGGAACAGTCTTTGTTCTAGCACGTATTGGAACAGTCTTTGTTCTAGCACGTATTGGAACAGTCTTTGTTCTAGCACGTATTGGAACAGTCTTTGTTCTAGCACGTATTGGAACAGTCTTTGTTCTAGCACGTATTGGAACAGTCTTTGTTCTAGCACGTATTGGAACAGTCTTTGTTCTAGCACGTATTGGAACAGTCTTTGTTCTAGCACGTATTGGAACAGTCTTTGTTGTCGTGCATTTTGGAAAAGTCTTCAACTAATATGTCTTCTGTCTCTACTCTTCTTCATCATCCTCCTCCACAGAAGAAAGGCATGACTTCTATGACCTGCTGAACTTTCCAGAATCACCTGACCCCCAGCTGAGCCCTCACCATGTAGACCAAACCCCTGATGAAAACGGCTCCACCCCCGGCTCTTTAGGCCAAGCCCCCTTCCCCCTCCCCCCTGCCAACATGAAGAGCTTCCAGAAGGACATTCTCAGAATGATGATGGACGGAATCAAGATCAGCCTGGTCAGTGTGGTCTGTTCTCGTCTGTTGTTCTCGTCTGTTGTTCTCGTCTGTTGTTCTCGTCTGTTGTTCTCGTCTGTTGTTCTCGTCTGTTGTTCTCGTCTGTTGTTCTCGTCTGTTGTTCTCGTCTGTTGTTCTCGTCTGTTGTTCTCGTCTGTTGTTCTCGTCTGTTGTTCTCGCCTGTTGTTTTCCGTCTGTTGTTTTCCGTCTGTTGTTTTCCGTCTGTTGTTTTCCGTCTGTTGTTTTCCGTCTGTTGTTCTCGTCTGTTGTTTTCCGTCTGTTGTTTTCCGTCTGTTGTTCTCGTCTGTTGTTCTCGTCTGTTGTTCTCGTCTGTTGTTCTCGTCTGTTGTTCTCGTCTGTTGTTCTCGTCTGTTGTTCTCGCCTGTTGTTCTCGCCTGTTGTTCTCGTCTGTTGTTCTCGTCTGTTGTTCTCGTCTGTTGTTCTCGTCTGTTGTTCTCGTCTGTTGTTCTCGTCTGTTGTTTTCCGTCTGTTGTTCTCGTCTGTTGTTTTCCGTCTGTTGTTCTCGTCTGTTGTTCTCGCCTGTTGTTCTCGCCTGTTGTTTCCCGCCTGTTGTTTCTCGCCTGTTGTTTTCCGCCTGTTGTTTTCCGCCTGTTGTTTCCCGCCTGTTGTTTTCCGCCTGTCGTTTTCCGCCTGTCGTTTTCCGCCTGTCGTTTTCCGCCTGTCGTTTTCCGTCTGTCGTTTTCCGTCTGTCGTTTTCCGTCTGTCGTTTTCCATCTGTTGTTCTCGTCTGTCGTTTTCCGTCTGTCCTCCCTTGTGTGAGGACCTCTGACAGCCACAAGGTTATAGTCTGTTCTGCCGTTCCCTTTTAAACCAGAATTTCAGTAAAGCTTAACTGTGCATAATTGTATCAACCCCAACCTGGTTTTATTATTTTGTAGTTCCTCTTATTTTTCTTTCTTTGTGTGATGATGATGTTTTTTGAGGTGTTTCATTGCTCTCTGATATTATTGGTGTTCACACAGGATGGTTCAGGTCGCAGTGGTGCCCCCAGACAGCAGTGGAGGAGGATCCTGTGGTGCTGTCGAGGCACCTTCAGGGTTCAGATTGGCCGTCTGCTTGTCTACACCCTCTCCCCTTCACTACCCCTTATCGACAGGAAGGAGGCTCTGGATTTCGTGTTTGACCCCGCTCATCCTGACATACTTAGGGAATGTCTCAGTCCAGGGTTAGAGGTAAGGGGTCACAGGTCACTGCTCATGGTAACCTGGGAGTCATCTGATCAAATATAAGGCTTGGGGTGCTGGTGAGTGAATGTCGAAGGTTCATGAGAGAGAGGACGAGTGTGGTGGGACCATGATGGACCAGGAGGCTCTGGGAAGGGCTGGGGGGACCAGGAGGCTCTGGGAGGGGCTGGGGGGACCAGGAGGCTCTGGGAGGGGCTGGGGGGACCAGGAGGCTCTGGGAGGGGCTGGGGGGACCAGGAGGCTCTGGGAGGGGCTGGGGGACCAGGAGGCTCTGGGAGGGGCTGGGGGACCAGGAGGCTCTGGGAGGGGCTGGGGGACCAGGAGGCTCTGGGAGGGGCTGGGGGACCAGGAGGCTCTGGGAGGGGCTGGGGGGACCAGGAGGCTCTGGGAGGGGCTGGGGGACCAGGAGGCTCTGGGAGGGGCTGGGGGACCAGGAGGCTCTGGGAGGGGCTGGGGGGACCAGGAGGCTCTGGGAGGGGCTGGGGGGACCAGGAGGCTCTGGGAGGGGCTGGGGGGACCAGGAGGCTCTGGGAGGGGCTGGGGGACCAGGAGGCTCTGGGAGGGGCTGGGGGGACCAGGAGGCTCTGGGAGGGGCTGGGAGTTATAGAGAGTTGACAAATCAATACAAAACATGCACATTGCCTCCCTGACCGAATTGTAACCCCATGCATTTACTCAGCACGGACCCAAACTGGCCATGTATCTGTACGAAATGCTGCACGACCACAAGGAATCCCTGACCAAAGAGGAGCAGACGACTGTGGGCGCGTTCATGACATCACTGAAGCTGTGTGGACATCGCTGTATCCCACCCAGTGCTCCGCACAAACCAGACCTCCTCAAATCCATAAAGGAGGTAACATTACCCTATATCATCACAAACCAGACCTCCTCAAATCCATAAAGGAGGTAACATTACCCTATATCATCACAAACCAGACCTCCTCAAATCCATAAAGGAGGTAACATTACCCTATATCATCACAAACCAGACCTCCTCAAATCCATAAAGGAGGTAACATTACCCTATATCATCACAAACCAGACCTCCTCAAATCCATAAAGGAGGTAACATTACCACTATATCATCACAAACCAGACCTCCTCAAATCCATAAAGGAGGTAACATTACCACTATATCATCACAAACCAGACCTCCTCAAATCCATAAAGGAGGTAACATTACCCTATATCATCACAAACCAGACCTCCTCAAATCCATAAAGGAGGTAACATTACCCTATATCATCACAAACCAGACCTCCTCAAATCCATAAAGGAGGTAACATTACCCTATATCATCACAAACCAGACCTCCTCAAATCCATAAAGGAGGTAACATTACCCTATATCATCACAAACCAGACCTCCTCAAATCCATAAAGGAGGTAACATTACCACTATATCATCACAAACCAGACCTCCTCAAATCCATAAAGGAGGTAACATTACCCTATATCATCACAAACCAGACCTCCTCAAATCCATAAAGGAGGTAACATTACCCTATATCATCACAAACCAGACCTCCTCAAATCCATAAAGGAGGTAACATTACCCTATATCATCACAAACCAGACCTCAAATCACAAACCCCCTATATCATCACAAACCAGACCTCCTCAAATCCATAAAGGAGGTAACATTACCCCTATATCATCACAAACCAGACCTCCTCAAATCCATAAAGGAGGTAACATTACCCCTATATCATCACAAACCAGACCTCCTCAAATCCATAAAGGAGGTAACATTACCCTATATCAATGCAAACCAGACCTCCTCAAATCCATAAAGGAGGTAACATTACCCTATATCATCACAAACCAGACCTCCTCAAATCCAGGAGGTAACATTACCCTATATCATCACAAACCAGACCTCTCCAGACCTTTCAACCAGGTTTGCCTCAGGTTGTTAGGTACCAGTAATTGTCTGCGTTTAGTGTTCATTTACGATCTCCCTTCACTTTGTTCCAGGAAAAACGGAAGTATGAGGTGGAGGAGACGACCAGTAAAGTGGCCTGGGAGAAGAAGATGTCCAACACACAGCGGGGGTGAGGAACCAAACTGTGTTAGACGCCTCACCTTGATCTGACTTCTTGTCAAGTCATTGTTTTGTTTATTCCTACTAAAGCTCATTGGAGCAGACAGACATGACCATGCAGAGGGGCGTGACCCTGCGGGGGGGGGGGATGCTTGACCCTGAACATTTCTGAAAGCATTTTTTTTCTGTCTTTTTGTTCCCAGTCTGCTGCTGCGTTTGGACGGTAAGTCCAAGGACATCTCTAAAATTGCAGCAGACATCACCCAGAATGTGTCTCTACGACAGGGCATGGAGCGAAAGAAGGTCATCCAGCATATCAGGGGTGTGTACAAAATAGACCTGAGCGCTTCCAGACACTGGCAGGAACTAGTGCAACAACTTACGCACGACCGGTGAGTATGGAACTATGACCAGTTAAGCTATATAATGATTTATAATACATTATGCTAACGCAACTGTATGTAATGCTAATGCTCATTGATGTGTATTTCAGTGCTATGTTATGCTAACGCCATTGTATGTAGTGCTAATGCTCATTGATGTGTATTTCAGTGCTATGTTATGCTAACACCACTGTATGTAATGCTAATGCTCATTGATGTGTATTTCAGTGCTGTGGTATGCTAACGCCACTGTATGTAATGCTAATGCTCATTGATGTGTATTTCAGTGCTGTGTGGTACGATCAGGCCTCATATCCTACCTCCTGGCAGCTTGACCCCACAGAGGGGCCCAACAGGGAGAGGAGACGCCTACAGAGGTGTTACCTCACCATCCCCAACAAATACCTGCTCAAAGACCGCCGTAAACCAGAAGGTACCCTAAACCTATTTCCTCACCATTCCCTACAAATACCTGCTCAAAGACTTTTTGACTTTTGAGGAGACCAAAGAAAGTTGGTCTCAGATGATATGGAGTCTTTAGAAACCAGCCGAACAGCTGTTGCCTTCTTAGATGGCTCTTTCCGTGCAACCCTTAAGGTACATAATATCCTGCTAATATCCTGTCCCTCTGTCTTATCTTGTTCATCCATCTCTGCTCTCAGACCCAGCAGCACGGGCGCCACTGTCCTTTCTGTTTGAGGATAAGACCCACTCGTCCTTTTCCTCCACGGTGAAGGACAAAGCCACCAGTGAATCAATACGATTCACCCGACGCTGCTTTAGTGTGGCACCATCCAGAGAAACATCTGGAGAGCTGTTGCTGGGCAAGACTTGTGTTTATTTGGTTATTTAATTTGAGATAATGTAATCATTTAAATATAATGTCTGAGTGTGGTCTCTCCTGTGACCTATGACCTACTGTGTCTACAGGGAAGTCTGGGATGTATTTTGTCGAGGACAATGCTGCTGACGCTCATGACAGCCAGAGTGTCCACGGTGAGACAGAGTCTGCATCGTTCTCCTGGACCTACGAAGAGATCAAGGAGGTCCATAAAAGGTGGTGGCAGCTCCGAGACAACGCTGTGGAGATCTTCCTCACCAACGGACGGACACTGCTGCTTGCATTTGATACAACCAAGGTAGGACAGACTGATGGGACAGTATTTATAAAATGCTTAATGCATCCCTGTTACATGGTGTTTCCTTTCCCGTAGTTTCGAGATGATGTCTACCACAATATTCTGACCTGTGATCTTCCAAACCTATTGGAGTATGGCAACATCACAGCGTTAACACATCTGTGGGCCTCGGGGCAGATCAGTAACTTTGAGTACCTGACGCACCTTAACAAGCATTCTGGGCGGAGCTTCAACGACCTAATGCAGTACCCCGTCTTTCCCTTTATCCTGAAAGACTATACAAGTGAAACTCTGGACCTGGGAGACAGCACCATCTACAGGTATTACAGTATTATTACTAACCTTGTAGACCTGGTGGACAGCGCCATCTACAGGTATTACAGTATTATTACTAACCTTGTAGACCTGGTGGACAGCGCCATCTACAGGTATTACAGTATTATTACTAACCCTGTAGACCTGGTGGACAGCGCCATCTACATGTATTACAGTATTATTACTAACCCTGTAGACCTAGTGGACAGCGCCATCTACAGGTATTACAGTATTATTACTAACCCTGTAGACCTGGTGGACAGCGCCATCTACAGGTATTACAGTATTATTACTAACCCTGTAGACCAGGTGGACAGCGCCATCTACAGGTATTACAGTATTATTACTAACCCTGTAGACCTGGTGGACAGCGCCATCTACAGGTATTACAGTATTATTACTAACCCTGTAGACCTGGTGGACAGCGCCATCTATAGATCAGTATTATATATAATTGTTTATTGTCTGAGCCTTTTCTATTTCCAGAAACTTAAACAAACCCATTGCTGTTCAGTCCAAGGAGAAGGAGGATCGGTATGTGGATAACTACAAGGTACACGATTGTTCCAGTCATGCTGTTTGTTACTGTGGGTACTGCCAAGTAAACCCAAAACACAGATCGGTGGAGGGTTGTACTATAGGGTTATGGGATGTGTGTATATCATACCTGGGGGGAGGGGGGTTGTAAGTGTTATTTTGCGTGGCCATATAAATGGGGGGGTGTAAGTGTTATTTACGTTGCCTTATCAATGATAACACAACTTCATTTGTTAATTTTTCAAATTGTCGGTTTGGGCCATTAAATAACGGGAGTTTACCGGGAGAAATAACAAACCGGGAGGGGTCCGGGAGACGGGCAAAAAAAACGGGAGTATTGGCAGGTATGGTGTATATGACCATAAGGGGGCAGGGTGTTAATTCTGGCCCAGTATTTAGAGGAGTATCATAATGGGGCGTGGTGTTAATTGTGATGTTCTGTCCCAGTATTTAGAGGAGGAGTTTCCTAAGGGGCGTGGTGTTAATTGTGATGTTCTGTCCCAGTATTTAGAGGAGGAGTTTCCTAAGGGGCGTGGTGTTAATTGTGATGTTCTGTCCCAGTATTTAGAGGAGGAGTTTCCTAAGGGGCGTGGTGTTAATTGTGATGTTCTGTCCCAGTATTTAGAGGTGGAGTTTCCTAAGGGGCGTGGTGTTAATTGTGATGTTCTGTCCCAGTATTTAGAGGAGGAGTTTCCTAAGGGGCGTGGTGTTAATTGTGATGTTCTGTCCCAGTATTTAGAGGAGGAGTTTCCTAAGGGGCGTGGTGTTAATTGTGATGTTCTGTCCCAGTATTTAGAGGAGGAGTTTAGAGGAGGGCGTGGATGTTCTGTCCCAGTATTTAGGGGTTTCGGGGCGTGGTGTTAATTGTGATGTTCTGTCCCAGTATTTAGAGGAGGAGTTTCCTAAGGGGCGTGGTGTTAATTGTGATGTTCTGTCCCAGTATTTAGAGGAGGAGTTTCCTAAGGGGCGTGGTGTTAATTGTGATGTTCTGTCCCAGTATTTAGAGGAGGAGTTTCGTAAGGGGCGTGGTGTTAATTGTGATGTTCTGTCCCAGTATTTAGGGAGGAGTTTCCTAAGGGGCGTGGTGTTAATTGTGATGTTCTGTCCCAGTATTTAGAGGAGGAGTTTCCTAAGGGGCGTGGTGTTAATTGTGATGTTCTGTCCCAGTATTTAGAGGTGGAGTTTCGTAAGGGGCGTGGTGTTAATTGTGATGTTCTGTCCCAGTATTTAGAGGAGGAGTTTCGTAAGGGGCGTGGTGTTAATTGTGATGTTCTGTCCCAGTATTTAGGGAGGAGTTTCGTGGGGCGTGGTGTTAATTGTGATGTTCTGTCCCAGTATTTAGAGGAGGAGTTTCCTAAGGGGCGTGGTGTTAATTGTGATGTTCTGTCCCAGTATTTAGAGGAGGAGTTTCCTAAGGGCGTGGTGTTAATTGTGATGTTCTGTCCCAGTATTTAGAGGAGGAGTTTCCTAAGGGGCGTGGTGTTAATTGTGATGTTCTGTCCCAGTATTTAGAGGAGGAGTTTCCTAAGGGGCGTGGTGTTAATTGTGATGTTCTGTCCCAGTATTTAGAGGAGGAGTTTCGTAAGGGGCGTGGTGTTAATTGTGATGTTCTGTCCCAGTATTTAGAGGAGGAGTTTCGTAAGGGGCGTGGTGTTAATTGTGATGTTCTGTCCCAGTATTTAGAGGAGGAGTTTCTGTCCCAGTAAGGGGTGTGGTGTTAATTGTGATGTTCTGTCCCAGTATTTAGAGGAGGAGTTTCCTAAGGGGCGTGGTGTTAATTGTGATGTTCTGTCCCAGTATTTAGAGGAGGAGTTTCCTAAGGGGCGTGGTGTTAATTGTGATGTTCTGTCCCAGTATTTAGAGGAGGAGTTTCCTAAGGGGCGTGGTGTTAATTGTGATGTTCTGTCCCAGTATTTAGAGGAGGAGTTTCGTAAGGGGCGTGGTGTTAATTGTGATGTTCTGTCCCAGTATTTAGAGGAGGAGTTTCCTAAGGGGCGTGGTGTTAATTGTGATGTTCTGTCCCAGTATTTAGAGGAGGAGTTTCCTAAGGGGCGTGGTGTTAATTGTGATGTTCTGTCCCAGTATTTAGAGGAGGAGTTTCCTAAGGGGCGTGGTGTTAATTGTGATGTTCTGTCCCAGTATTTAGAGGAGGAGTTTCCTAAGGGGCGTGGTGTTAATTGTGATGTTCTGTCCCAGTATTTAGAGGAGGAGTTTCCTAAGGGGCGTGGTGTTAATTGTGATGTTCTGTCCCAGTATTTAGAGGAGGAGTTTCCTAAGGGGCGTGGTGTTAATTGTGATGTTCTGTCCCAGTATTTAGAGGAGGAGTTTCCTAAGGGGCGTGGTGTTAATTGTGATGTTCTGTCCCAGTATTTAGAGGAGGAGTTTCGTAAGGGGCGTGGTGTTAATTGTGATGTTCTGTCCCAGTATTTAGAGGAGGAGTTTCGTAAGGGGCGTGGTGTTAATTGTGATGTTCTGTCCCAGTATTTAGAGGAGGAGTTTCCTAAGGGGCGTGGTGTTAATTGTGATGTTCTGTCCCAGTATTTAGAGGAGGAGTTTCCTAAGGGGCGTGGTGTTAATTGTGATGTTCTGTCCCAGTATTTAGAGGAGGAGTTTCCTAAGGGGCGTGGTGTTAATTGTGATGTTCTGTCCCAGTATTTAGAGGAGGAGTTTCCTAAGGGGCGTGGTGTTAATTGTGATGTTCTGTCCCAGTATTTAGAGGAGGAGTTTCGTAAGGGGGCACGTGATGATGACCCAATGCCTCCTGTCCAACCGTACCATTATGGGTCCCACTACTCTAATTCTGGAACCGTGCTGCACTTCCTGGTTCGCATGCCTCCATTCACCAAGATGTTCCTGGCTTACCAGGGTGAGTATACACACACACACACACACACGTATATACACATGTATGGATCACAGTTTATATGTGTGTGTTTGTTTCAGACCAGAGCTTTGATATTCCCGACCGGACATTCCACTCTATGAATACAACATGGCGTCTCTCCTCCTTCGAGAGCATGACTGACGTCAAGGAGCTCATCCCAGAGTTCTTCTACCTGCCTGAGTTCCTGGTCAACAGAGAAGGTAGGTGCCAAACACATTAATATATGTAACTCTAGAATGACTCAACCCCACTGTAGAGTAGGGTAGGTGCCAAACACACTAATATCTGTAACTTTAGAATGACTCAACCCCACTGTAGAGTAGGGTAGGTGCCAAACACACTAATATCTGTAACTATAGAATGACTCAACCCCACTGTAGAGTAGGGTAGGTGCCAAACACACTAATATCTGTAACTGAGGGAGTCCTGATCTGTTCTCCTATTGTCTCTCTGTCTGAAGGAGTCCTGCTTTGTTCTCCTATTGTATCTCTGTCTGAAGGAGTCCTGATCTGTTCTCCTATTGTCTCTCTGTCTGAAGGAGTCCTGATCTGTTCTCCTATTGGTTCCTTGTGCCCCTGCAGGTTTTGACTTTGGTGTTCGTCAGAATAGTGAGCGGGTGAACCACGTTAACCTGCCTCCCTGGGCCCGTAATGACCCACGCCTCTTCATCCTGATTCATCGACAGGCCCTGGAGTCGGACCAGGTCTCCCAGAACCTCTCTCACTGGATCGACCTGGTGTTTGGTGTGAAGCAGAAGGGAAAAGCAGCTGTTCATGCTATCAACGTGTTCCACCCTGCTGTGAGTAGCTGTTTTCCAGTCTACCAGACTGTATGCTTCGGATGGATGAGAGAATTCAGAACCATTATATGATGTTTCCTGTGTTTGTCTAGTGTGTCAGTTGTTCTTCTACACCGTTTTTAAACCTGCAGACATACTTTGGCATGGACGTTTCATCAGTGGATGACCCGGTACAGAGACGAGCACTGGAGACCATGATCAAGACATACGGCCAAACACCCAGGCAGCTGTTCTCAGCCTCTCATATCAGCCGCGCCGGACCCAAGCACCTCATGGAGGGAGAGCTTCCTGCTGCTATGGGCCTGCTGGTGCAGCTCGCCTTCAGAGACAACCGGGAACAAGTCAAAGAGATCGTCTACCCGGTAGGTCAGGGGTCAAACTGGGCCAAGTTTAGGGTCAATGGTCAATACAATTTCATTACAGTAGTAGTATATATACTTCATGTTGATAGTAATCCCTCAGGGTCCACTAGATGTGACATCAGGTGCGTATCCACTAGATGTGACATATCCGGTACATTTCCACTAGATGTGACATATCCGGTACATATCCACTAGATGTGACATATCAGGTACATATCCACTAGATGTGACATATCAGGTACATATCCACTAGATGTGACATATCAGGTACATATCCACTAGATGTGACATATCAGGTACATATCCACTAGATGTGACATATCAGGTGCGTATCCACTAGATGTGACATATCAGGTACATATCCACTAGATGTGACATATCAGGTACATAACGTGCGTAGTACAGTAGAACCCTACATTTGAACCCTTTATTAATGGCAGTAGTACAGTAGAACCCTACATTTGAACCCTTTATTAATGGCAGTAGTACAGTAAAACCCTACATTTGAACCCTTTATTAATGGCAGTAGTACAATAAAACCCTACATTTGAACCCTTTGTTAATGGCATTAGTACAGTAAATCCCTACATTTGAACCATTTGTTAATGGCAGTAGTACAGTAAAACCCTACATTTGAACCTTTTGTTAATGGCAGTAGTACAGTAAACCCCTACATTTGAACCCTTTATTAATGGCATTAGTATAGTAAACCCCTACATTTGAACCCTTTATTAATGGCAGTAGTACAGTAAAACCCTACATTTTAACTCTTTGTTAATGGCATTAGTACAGTTAAACCTTACATTTTAACCCTTTATTAATGGCAGTAGTACAGTAAAACCCTACATTTTAACCCTTTATTAATGGCAGCAGTACAGTAAAACCCTACATTTGAACCCTTTATTAATGGCAGCAGTACAGTAAAACCCTACATTTTAACTCTTTGTTAATGGCATTAGTACAGTAAAACCCTACATTTGAACCCTTTATTAATGGCAGTAGTACAGTAAAACCCTACATTTTAACCCTTTATTAATGGCAGTAGTACAGTAAAACCCTACATTTGAACCCTTTATTAATGGCAGTAGTACAGTAAAACCCTACATTTGAACCCTTTATTAATGGCAGCAGTACAGTAAAACCCTACATTTGAACCCGTTATTAATGGCAGCAGTACAGTAAAACCCTACATTTTAACTCTTTGTTAATGGCATTAGTACAGTAAAACCCTACATTTGAACCCTTTATTAATGGCAGTAGTACAGTAAAACCCTACGTTTTAACCCTTTATTAATGGCAGTAGTACAGTAAAACCCTACATTTGAACCCTTTATTAATGGCAGCAGTACAGTAAAACCCTACATTTGAACCCTTTATTAATGGCAGTAGTACAGTAAAACCCTACATTTGAACCCTTTATTAATGGCAGCAGTACAGTAAAACCCTACATTTGAACCCTTTATTAATGGCAGTAGTACAGTAAAATCCTATTTGTAAGAGTCATTACTTGAAACATGTGGTGGTGCCCAGCTTTGTCATGCTGTACTATGCATCCCTCTCCCTCCAGAGTCCCCTGCCCTGGATCAAGGGTCTGAAATGGGGAGAGTATGTGGGGTCCCCCAGCTGTCCTGATCCAGTGGTGTGCTTCAGTCAACCCCATGGGGAGAGGTTTGGCTCCCTACTGGCCCTGCCCACTAAAGCCATATGTGGACTGTCCCGACAGTACTGCCTGATGATGATCTACAGCAAGGAGCAAGGTACACACACACACACACCCACACACACACACACACACACACACACACACGAGAGAGAGACCTGTAAACACACACACACACGAGAGAGAGACTTGTACACACACACACACACACGAGAGAGAGACCTGTAAACACACACACACACGGATCATAGACATGTACATAAATAGTGTATTATATAGGGAATAGAGTGTGTTAATATTGTGTGTGTCTGTAGGTGTGAGGAGTATTCACAGTACTGACCTGTGTGTGTCTGTAGGTGTGAGAAGTATTCACAGTACTGACCTGTGTGTGTCTGTAGGTGTGAGGAGTATGCACAGTACTGACATCCAGTGGTCGGCCATTTTGAGTTGGGGCTACGTTGATAACATGCTCCGGCTGAAGAGCAAACAGAGCGAACCTCCCATGAACTTCATCCAATGCTCTCCTCTACACCAGGTAACCCCAGGCCCTAACCCCAGGCCCTAACCCCATGCTCTCCTCTACACCAGGTAACCACTACAGCGTGTCTAATGGTTGTATTCCCTCTAGGTGACAGCGTGTCTAATGGTTGTATTCTCTCTAGGTAACAGCGTGTCTAATGGTTGTATTCCCTCAAGGTGACAGCGTGTCTAATGGTTTTATTCTCTGTGTAGGTGACAGCGTGTCTAATAGTTTTATTCTCTGTGTAGGTGACAGCGTGTCTAATGGTTTTATTCTCTGTGTAGGTGACAGCGTGTCTAATGGTTGTATTCTCTCTAGGTGACAGCGTGTCTAATGGTTGTATTCTCTCTAGGTGACAGCGTGTCTAATAGTTTTATTCTCTGTGTAGGTGACAGCGTGTGCTTGGGTATCTGATGGTTGTCAGCTGTTTACAGGCAGTAGTTGTGGAGTCATCACAGCCTACACCAACCGGTTCTCCTGCACCACAGTAAGTAGTTCCACCCCCTCTGTTACTCTGGCCTTTTGTCTGGATTTGTCTCATTTCTTTTTCTTGTCCACTCATGCTCTCTTCCTCTTCTGATCTTCATCTTTTCACCAACACTATGACTACAATACATCACAGTGAATCTCTTTGGCAATAATCTACACCACCCCGCTACCATAGAGCTCATAATCTACACTATCCACCTACCATAAAGCTCATAATCTACACCACCCACCTACCGTAGAGCTCATAATCTACACCACCCACCTACCGTAGAGCTCATAATCTACACCACCCACCTACCATAGAGCTCATAATCTACACCACCCACCTACCATAGAGCTCATAATCTACACCACCCACCTACCGTAGAGCTCATAATCTACACCACACACCTACCGTAGAGCTCATAATCTACACCACCCACCTACCATAGAGCTCATAATCTACACCACCCACCTACCATAAAGCTCATAATCTACACCACCCAGCTACCGTAGAGCTCATAATCTACACCACCCACCTACCGTAGAGCTCATAATCTACACCACCCACCTACCGTAGAGCTCATAATCTACACCACCCACCTACCGTAGAGCTCATAATCTACACCACCCACCTACCGTAGAGCTCATAATCTACACCATGCACCTACCATAGAGCTCATAATCTACACCACCCACCTACCATAGAGCTCATAATCTACACCACCCACCTACCGTAGAGCTCATAATCTACACCACCCACCTACCGTAGAGCTCATAATCTACACCACCCACCTACCGTAGAGCTCATAATCTACACCACCCACCTACCGTAGAGCTCATTATCTACCCCACCCAACTACCGTAGAGCTCATAATCTACACCACCCACCTACCATAGAGCTCATAATCTACACTATTGTCTCCATACTTTCCTGTTTCTTCATCTCCAGCTGACTTCTCCAGCTGACTCTCTAGACAGCTGTCAGCATCACTCTGCTCTGGGCCTAGTTAGTCATATCTACTGTTGCCCTAGAAACCCATTTCCATGGCACCCACATGTGGGTGGGGTTTCAGAGTCTGGACTTTGTTTCAGTCGTAATTACAGGCTGGTGCAGGGTTTTCCAATGGCCAAACACATTTGAGTTTAAACCCTGACCTGATTGTCACAGGTGATTATATGCCTCTATGTTTTCTAATAATATAATAAATTGAATAATATTAACAGTTCACAATTCAGGGTTTTTAGGGTTAAATGGAAAATGAGAAATGTCCCTTGGTTGATCTCTTTTTATCCCAATCCCAATTCAGGTGACCTTTAATAGCAAACCTGGCGAAAAGAATAAATCACAAACAAATCTGAATCTAGTTTTTCTAATGGCTCTGCTTCCATTCAGCTGTTATATCCGAGGGAACATTCATTCATAATTCAATATTAATTTAAAAGATGCTCTTTAGTGACTTACATCAGTGTCTCTAAACCAGCTGAGATACTGAACATTTGAGTCCATTTAATGAAGGAGTCCTGGTGTCCAGTATTAGTTTGTGGACCCTGTATCGTTGATGTAAGGTGTTCCTGGTGTCCACTATTAGTTTGTGGACCCTGCATTTTTGATGTAAGGTGTTCCTGGTGTCCAGTATTAGTTTGTGGACCCTGTATCTCTGATGTAAGGTGTTCCTGGTGTCCAGTATTAGTTTGTGGACCCTGCATTTCTGATGTAAGGTGTTCCTGGTGTCCAGTATTAGTTTGTGGACCCTGTATCTCTGATGTAAGGTGTTCCTTGTGTCCAGTATTAGTTTGTGGACCCTGCATCTCTGATGTAAGGTGTTCCTGGTGTCCAGTATTAGTTTGTGGACCCTGTATCTCTGATGTAAGGTGTTCCTGGTGTCCAGTATTAGTTTGTGGACCCTGTATCTCTGATGTAAGGTGTTCCTGGTGTCCAGTATTAGTTGGTGGACCCTGCATTTCTGATGTAAGGTGTTCCTGGTGTCCAGTATTAGTTTGTGGACCCTGCATCTCTGATGTAAGGTGTTCCTTGTGTCCAGTATTAGTTTGTGGACCCTGCATTTCTGATGTAAGGTGTTCCTGGTGTCCAGTATTAGTTTGTGGACCCTGCATTTCTGATGTAAGGTGTTCCTGGTGTCCAGTATTAGTTTGTGGACCCTGTATCTCTGATGTAAGGTGTTCCTGGTGTCCAGTATTAGTTTGTGGACCCTGCATCTCTGATGTAAGGTGTTCCTTGTGTCCAGTATTAGTTTGTGGACCCTGCATTTCTGATGTAAGGTGTTCCTGGTGTCCAGTATTAGTTTGTGGACCCTGCATTTCTGATGTAAGGTGTTCCTGGTGTCCAGTATTAGTTTGTGGACCCTGTATCTCTGATGTAAGGTGTTCCTGGTGTCCAGTATTAGTTTGTGGACCCTGCATTTCTGATGTAAGGTGTTCCTGGTGTCCAGTATTAGTTTGTGGACCCTGCATTTCTGATGTAAGGTGTTCCTGGTGTCCAGTATTAGTTTGTGGACCCTGCATTTCTGATGTAAGGTGTTCCTGGTGTCCAGTATTAGTTTGTGGACCCTGCATCTCTGATGTAAGGTGTTCCTTGTGTCCAGTATTAGTTTGTGGACCCTGTATCTCTGATGTAAGGTGTTCCTGGTGTCCAGTATTAGTTTGTGGACCCTGCATTTCTGATGTAAGGTGTTCCTGGTGTCCAGTATTAGTTTGTGGACCCTGCTTCTCTGCTGTGTCCCTGCAGCCTACAGACATGGAGGTGGAGTCTCAGGTCCACCTATATGGTCACAGCTCAGAGGTCACCGGTCTCCACGTGTGTAAACCCTACAGCATCCTGATCTCTGTTTCCAAAGATGGAACGTGTATCCTCTGGGACCTGAACCGGTGAGTACCACTAACTGACTGGCTGCCTGGCTGATATCCCTGCTGATATCCCTGTGTTATGTGTCTGCTGATATCCCTGTGTTATGTGTCTGCTGAAATCCCTGCTGATATCCCTGTGTTATGTGTCTGCTGATATCCCTGCTGATATCCCTGTGTTATGTTTCTGCTGATATCCCTGTGTTATGTTTCTGCTGATATCCCTGTGTTATGTTTCTGCTGATATCCCTGTGTTATGTTTCTGCTGATATCCCTGTGTTATGTTTCTGCTGATATCCCTGTGTTATGTTTCTGCTGATATCCCTGTGTTATGTTTCTGCTGATATCCCTGTGTTATGTTTCTGCTGATATCCCTGTGTTATGTTTCTGCTGATATCCCTGTGTTATGTGTCTGCTGATATCCCTGTGTTATGTTTCTGCTGATATCCCTGTGTTATGTTTCTGCT
>CM055759.1:495679-605679 GCA_029465975.1 Dallia pectoralis
GTTGTGATATTTTCCTGTGTTTGGTGACTATAAGATGGTCTGAATGGGTCTGACCTGTTTTGCTTTTTGAATGTTTTTGGTTTTGTTGTATTTAATGTTACTTTCTTTGTGTTACTCACAGTAGATTGGTTATTAATACTGCCCTGTTAAGCTGCTATGAACTTCCTGACCAATCCAGAGTCAGACCAGGGTGTTTAGAGCCCAGACTCTGCTAGTTCCTGACCAATCCAGAGAAGACGCCCCTTCTCTATAGCTAGCACTCTGTTTCTTTGGAGACACATCTGTATGATTTCCCCATCCATATCTGTCATCTGATTGGCTGGAGGCCTGCCCTGCATCCATATCTGTCATCTGATTGGCTGTAGGCCTGCCCTGCATCCATAGCTGTCATCTGATTGGCTGGAGGCCTGCCCTGCATCCATATCTGTCATCTGATTGGCTGGAGGCCTGCCCTGCATCCATATCTGTCATCTGATTGGCTGTAGGCCTGCCCTGCATCCATATCTGTCATCTGATTGGCTGGAGGCCTGCCCTGCATCCATATCTGTCATCTGCATGCTAGAAGGATACACTCTGAGGGCGTGCGTTATAGTGATTAAACTTCCTAACTTAATTGCTCCTGCCATATTCCATTCCTGTTTCTTGGTTGTTTTTTGGTTGTGTGTTTGTGTCATTTTATTTCCAATTTTTGTATTATTTTTTAAGTGCTGCTTTACTCTCATTAATGAAAGCTTCTGTCATCTTCATCTTTTGTATGCATTCCACTGTTTCTGTTTTTGTGTCTGCTCTTCATCAGGTTAAATCTTCTCCTTTATGCTGACTGCACATGGTCATTACAGCTTGTTGCTGGAACTCTTGGGGATCATTTAAATATCATGGAAGAGAACAGAAGAAGCTAGAATCCCATGCTTATATATGTTGTCTGGTAATTTGAAGCTGTTTTCTTAACACTGCTCTTAATTAATCTTCTCTCACATTTTCATGTAATTGTTAATTGAATTAGTGTTCATGCCCATTTGCACACAACATGAGGAAGTCGGGGCACTTTTGATTGGTTTTCTAACTACCAGTCACATGCAGCCCTCCCAAGAGGTCAGAGGTTAAAGGTGGTTCTGCACATAGACCGGGGGCAATAATGATATTGAAATCTCTTATCCATTACTAAGTAATCAAACAATATGATAAAAACATGGTGATTATCACAGTCGGTTACGTTACTACTTCCTGAGGTAAACCTTTCTTGTGCAGCTTCAGGAATTCATTATTATTTACATATGATTCATTAATTTTGAAGGACTGGCCAATAAGACAGTCTCTAGTGTCTGAGAATGAAACACATGTTGTTGTGGTTATTGACGATGCTACTTGTTTTATTCTTGTTATTTCAGATGTTCATTCATTTCTCCAACGTTAACATGTCCTTCTTTTAGTCTGAAATAGCATTCTATTCATTCTATTCTATTCATAGTGCCGTGCTGTGTACTAGAGCTCTAAGGACTTTGGTCAGGAGTACTAACCAGAGCTCTAAGGACCCTGGTCAGGAGTACTAACCAGAGCTCTAAGGACCCTGGTCAGGAGTACTAACCAGAGCTCTAAGGACCCTGGTCAGGAATACTAACCAGAGCTCTAAGGACCCTGGTCAGGAGTACTAACCAGAGCTCTAAGGACCCTGGTCAGGAGTACTAACCAGAGCTCTAAGGACCCTGGTCAGGAGTACTAACCAGAGCTCTAAGGACCCTGGTCAGGAGTACTAACCAGAGCTCTAAGGACCCTGGTCAGGATTACTATAGGATGACAGTTTTTGACAGTTCTACACCGGTTTGGATGATGTTTTTTGTACCAATGTATTATGTACAAACCAACTGATCAGTATACAGTATATATATATAAATATTTAAGATATGTACATGTTGTGTTGCCTCTTGTTTTTTATTGATTGTGTCTGGGGTTTGGATTTTGGGATGTTTGCTGTTATCACATCTGGCTTTGAGAAAGTCATCCACAGAAGATGTCCTCTGGGGAGTAAAGTGTGTGGTTGTGTGTGTGTGTGTGTGTGTGAGAGAGAGAGAGTGTGAGAGAGAGTGTGAGAGAGAGTGTGAGAGAGAGTGTGAGAGAGTGTGTGTGAGAGTGTGTGTGAGAGTGTGTGAAATGAAGTTGTCTTCTGGGGAGTAAAGTGAGTGTTTGTGAGTGTGTGAAATGAAGTTGTCCTCTGGGGAGTAAGGTGTGTGTGTGTGTGCGCACGTGAGGGTGTGTGATAGGAAGTTCTACTCTGGAAGTAAGGTAAGTGTGTGTGAAAGGTCAGGGTGAGGACAGAGTTTGTGGAGAGGATGGTTCCTTATATGGGTGTAGTATGGTTAATGTTCCTTATATGGGTGTAGTATGGTTAATGTTCCTTATATGGGTGTAGTATGGTTAATGTTCCTTCTATGGGTGTAGTATGGTTAATGTTCCTTCTATGGGTGTAGTATGGTTAATGTTCCTTCTATGGGTGTAGTATGGTTAATGTTCCTTCTATGGGTGTAGTATGGTTAATGTTCCTTCTATGGGTGTAGTATGGGTAATGTTCCTTCTATGGGTGTAGTATGGTTCTAGGTTATGGTTAATGTTCCTTCTATGGGTGTAGTATGGTTCGTAAGGGTTCGTCTCCTGTCCCTGGTGCTTTAGCGGTGTTGTTGTGTTGTGAAATGCACGCAAATTGGAAATGAGATCAGTGCGGTTTTTACGCATTAACGGTTCCCAACTGGCAGCACGTTGATATCGGCACATTTGTCATCCATGTGTGGCAAAGTGGGCGGAACCAAGGTGGGGGTTTTTGTACTGGAGGGGAACAGGTAATGAGTTGCACCTTGTCACTATTTAGCCGTGGTCTTAGTGGTCACTTGCCCCGACTGCGCTACGGAGAGGTGGCATGCTGCAAGCGATAACTGTTTGTGTTTCTGTTTGTAGCGTGAGTGTATATGGAGGTGTTATTTATGCTGTGGCGACGTTGCCCACTGGGAGGGATAATCGGCTAGACGTTTGTCACTGTTTTTGTACCATTCATGTTGTTTGTTTTGAGTGAGAAAGGTGGTTATGTATTTTTGGTGAGGGATTTATTGCTTTGGTTATCTGTGTGTATTATTATTTATTTTATTTAAGGCACTGCCAGCCAACCTGTCCACATACGGTTTATTGTTTTATAAAATAAATAGCTCTTTGCTAAAACCTCTGTTTGCCGTAGTGACTGCTTGCCTGTAATGGGCCCAGGACCCGTTCAGACACAGTGACCAAGGGTCACACATGTATTGACTGGATGAAAATAAATGGGATCGGGAAGCAGAAGACTGGTGTGCATTTATATATATTCAACCAGATGAATGGCATCCCGTCTGTCTGGTCCTCTAAACCACAGAGCCCTGTTTCCTGCTGCTCCAGGAGCGTGACAGAGGTTTCTGCCCCACATCTCCATATCTCCTCGTCATAGTGAGGTCTCCCTCAGCTACCAGTGTAACTCTCCTCCACATACAGCTGCTGGGCTACTGATGCTACTTTGACTGGCCGCACATATACGGACCCGCACATACAGACCCGCACGGACCCGCACACACATACACACCCACAAACACGCACGGACCCGCACACACATACAGACCCACACACACGCACGGACCCGCTCACGGACAGCACCCCTCAACCGGAATATGCGTAAACGCACCGCACATTTCTTTTGTAAGAGACGCAGCAAAACCACATCCGGTATATCACATCTGAAAATCTCATAAATATCCTATTGGTGGACATCGTGCTGATCCATCTGATCCTAATATCTGATCTGGAACATTCCGGGGGTTTCCTTTTCCAAATCGTTCATCCCTGTGATATTGGACAGGTTTGTTGGGTGGAGTCCAGTCCGGTCGACATTAAAACCATCACTGGTTTATTTCAGGTGGGTGAAATACACTCTTATGATGCATGTAGCGTTAAATACTAATATCTGCGTTAAGGTTTATTCTGCTAGAACAGCCCATATTGGAGGGTTTATTCTGCTAGAACAGCCCATATTTGAGGGTTTATTCTGCTAGAACAGCCCATATTTGAGGGTTTATTCTGCCAGAACAGCTCATATTGGAGGGTTTATTTTGCTAGAACAGCCCTGGGTTTATTCTGCTATAACAGCCCATATTGGAGGGTTTATTCTGCCAGATCAGCCCATATTGGAGGGTTTATTCTGACAGGACAGCCCATATTGGAGGGCTTATTCTGCTAGAACAGCCCATATTGGAGGGTTTATTCTGCTAGAACAGCCCATATTTGAGGGTTTATTCTGCTAGAACAGCCCATATTTGAGGGTTTATTCTGCCAGAACAGCTCATATTGGAGGGTTTATTTTGCTAGAACAGCCCTGGGTTTATTCTGCTATAACAGCCCATATTGGAGGGTTTATTCTGCCAGAACAGCCCATATTGGAGGGTTTATTCTGACAGGACAGCCCATATTGGAGGGCTTATTCTGCTAGAACAGCCCATATTGGAGGGTTTATTCTGCTAGAACAGCCCATATTGGAGGGCTTATTCTGCCAGAACAGCCCATATTGGAGGGTTTATTCTGCTAGAACAGCCCATATTGGAGTGTTTATTCTGCTAGAACAGCCCATATTGGAGGGTTTATTCTGCTAGAACAGCCCATATTGGAGTGTTTATTCTGCTAGAACAGCCCATATTGGAGGGTTCATTCTGCCAGAACAGCCCATATTATGCCTCCTAATTATAGCTGTTCAGTTGTAATTGTCTACGATTGTAAAATGAATTTAGGTGGTTGGGATCAACCCATATATGTAGACCTGATGGTAACGAGGTTATATGACGTTATGACCAGGTTATATGACCAGGTTATATGACCAGGTTATTTGACCAGGTTATATGACCAGGTTATATGACCAGGTTATATGACCAGGTTATTTGACCAGGTTATATGACCATGTTATATGACCAGTTTATGACCAGGTTATATGACCAGGTTATTTGACCAGGTTATATGACCAGGTTATATGACCAGTTTATGACCAGGTTATATGACCAGTTTATGACCAGGTTATATGACCAGTTTATGACCAGGTTATTTGACCAGTTTATGACCAGGTTATGACCAGGTTATGACCATGTTATATGACCAGGTTATATGACCAGGTTATTTGACCAGTTTATGACCAGGTTATATGACCAGGTTATATGACCAGTTTATGACCAGGTTATATGACCAGTTTATGACCAGGTTATATGACCAGGTTATATGACCAGTTTATGACCAGGTTATATGACCAGTTTATGACCAGGTTATATGACCAGTTTATGACCAGGTTATATGACCAGGTTATTTGACCAGTTTATGACCAGGTTATGACCAGGTTATGACCATGTTATATGACCAGGTTATATGACCAGGTTATTTGACCAGTTTATGACCAGGTTATGACCATGTTATATGACCAGGTTATATGAGCAGGTTATTTGACCAGGTTATTTGACCAGGTTATATGACCAGGTTATATGACCAGGTTATATGACCAGGTTATTTGACCAGGTTATATGACCAGTTTATGACCAGGTTATATGACCAGGTTATATGACCAGGTTATATGACCAGTTTATGAGGTTATATGACCAGTTTATGACCAGGTTATGACCATATGGTTATACCAGGTTATATGACCAGGTTATATGACCAGGTTATGACCAGGTTATTTGTTATGACCATGTTATATGAGCAGGTTATATGACCAGGTTATATGACCAGGTTATTTGACCAGGTTATTTGACCAGGTTATATGACCAGGTTATATGACCAGGTTATATGACCAGGTTATTTGACCAGGTTATATGACCAGGTTATATGACCAGGTTATATGACCAGGTTATGACCATGTTATATGACCAGGTTATATGACCAGGTTATTTGACCAGGTTATGACTAGGTTATATGACCAGGTTATTTGACCAGGTTATGACTAGGTTATATGACCAGGTTATATGACCAGGTTATTTGACCAGGTTATTTGACCAGGTTATGACTAGGTTATATGACCAGGTTATTTGACCAGGTTATGACTAGGTTATGACCATGTTATATGAGCAGGTTATATGAGCAGGTTATATGACCAGGTTATTTGACCAGGTTATGACTAGGTTATATGACCAGGTTATATGAGCAGGTTATATGACCAGGTTATGACTAGGTTATATGACCAGGTTATGACCAGGTTATATGACCAGGTTATATGACCAGTTTATGACCAGGTTATGACCATGTTATATGAGCAGGTTATTTGACCAGGTTATATGACCAGGTTATATGACCAGGTTATGACTAGGTTATATGACCAGGTTATGACTAGGTTATGACCATGTTATATGAGCAGGTTATTTGACCAGGTTATTTGACCAGGTTATATGACCAGGTTATATGACCAGGTTATGACTAGGTTATAGCGAGGTGTTTGGGGCGCACCCACTCGGGAAAAATTATATCGAAAAGCCTTACAGTTAACATCCTATCAACCCACTCGGGTTAGAGTTTAGGCAAGAAGTCGCTTGTACAACTTGAGATGTAATATCCCGACTGACTGCCCATGTATACTGCAAATAGAAGGGTTAGGGGTTTTATCTATATGCCAAATAGAAGGGTTAGGGGTTTTATCTATATGCCAAATAGAAGGGTTAGGGGTTTTATCTATATGCCAAATAGAAGGGTTAGGGGTTTTATCTATATGCCAAATAGAAGGGTTAGGGGTTTTATCTATATGCCAAATAGAAGGGTTAGGGGTTTTATCTATATGCCAAATAGAAGGGTTAGAGGTTTTATCTATATGCCAAATAGAAGGGTTAGAGGTTTTATCTATATGCCAAATAGAAGGGTTAGGGTTTTATCTATATGCCAAATAGAAGGGTTAGGGGTTTTATCTATATGCCAAATAGAAGGGTTAGGGGTTTTATCTATATGCCAAATAGAAGGCTTTTTGTGAGGGGTTTTATCCGGAGCTAGTAAGTTATCCGTGCAAACTTATTGATGGCGCCGGAAAACGAACACGTAACTCCAGAGTTAAAAGCATCACGATCCAATTTGCATACAGGAAGACGAGTCTCTTACATAAACGTGTGTGTGTGTGTGTGTGTGTACATACATATAACATCCCCAAGCATGTGTATGTGTGTATATAAAGCTACATACTCACAAAGAGTGAGAGACTGGGGATGTTATATGTATTAGAAAAAAAACTGTAATCCGTTACATTACAACCAAAAATATTATAACCAGCTACTTTTGAATTATAATTATGATTACTTCTTGGATTACTTTTACATAAAAATAGCGTAACGATCAGGACCCTGCGTGGATTATATTAGCAGCCTATTTTAGTGATTTAAAAAAATTGCAATGATATTTAGGAAGGAATGGTGTGTTGAAGGTGGTTCTGGGTGAAAACGTCATATAACTTCAAATGTATGCTTGAAAAGCTTAGGATATTTTTCATATACAATGCTGTGAATAACTTTTTCAAATATTACAATTTATTTTGCCTTTGTAAATCTTGTCCAATCGATAGAATTTGCCACTAGTTCTAGTGAAATTTAGTGAACAATTAAATGACACCGGATTCTCTGGGTCAATGAGCTCAATTTGGATTGTCACAAAGCTTGAATTATTATGTATGGTTTTATAAACTGACAGAAATTTACATAAATTAGTATTTGAACAAAAAAAGTTGATTGGTCTGTATTTTTGAATTGGTTATATTCTTATTGTATCTTATAATAGCTGTTATTGAGACAATATGTTTTCAGTAATCCACAAGTTTCATTACTGATTACAATTTTATGCATATTATTGCAACCATTTACAACCCTTTACATGCATACAATATGATCCAAAACATTATGACCAATACATGTTACCTACCCTGTACCCACATGCAATTCTTTCTGTTGTCATAATGATGGTGGGTCACACACGTATGTGTGTGTAAACCATAATCTGTGTGTTTTCTACTCTCCCAGGTGTTCACATGTTACATCACACAGACACACGTATGTGTGTGTAAACCATAATCTGTGTGTTTTCTACTCTCCCAGGTGTTCACATGTTACATCACACAGACACACGTATGTGTGTGTAAACCATAATCTGTGTGTTTTCTACTCTCCCAGGTGTTCACATGTTACATCACACAGACACACGTATGTGTGTGTAAACCATAATCTGTGTGTTTTCTACTCTTCCAGGTGTTCACATGTTACATCACACACACACGTATGTGTGTGTAAACCATAACCTGTGTGTTTTCTTCTCTCCCAGGTGTTCACATGTTACATCACACACACACATATATGTGTGTGTAAACCATAACCTGTGTGTTTTCTACTCTCCCAGGTGTTCAACATGAAGGACAGTGTGGTGACCAACAGCACTGCCAGTATCTCACATGCCAGAAAGGCTGTAGAGCAACTTAAGATGGAGGCGTGTATGGATAGGATAAAGGTACTGTGTGTGTGTGTGTGTGTGTGTGTGTGTGTGTGTGTGTGTGTGTGTGTGTGTGTGTGTGTGTGTGTGTGTGTGTGTGCTTGTGTGTGTGCCAGAGTTGGCTTTAAGTCA
The DNA here is from genome assembly GCA_029465975.1 of Dallia pectoralis. Lineage (NCBI taxonomy): Eukaryota > Metazoa > Chordata > Actinopteri > Esociformes > Umbridae > Dallia > Dallia pectoralis. The sequence continues at coordinate 504,305 of CM055759.1, forward strand.
TTGTATACAAGTCCAAGTCAAGTCCAAAGTCGCAAGTCCAAGTCCAGTCTCAAGTATTTTAGCCTCAAGTCCAAGTCAAGTCTCAAGTCTTTTAGTTTTTATGGACTATACAGTCATAGCCCTTTTAACTTAAGTTGCATTTCTTGGAAAATACTATTATTTTATGGGCTATTATTATAATCAGTTGACAATATTGTACAATAATACTCAATAGCAATGTAATTTTTTTCTTCAGACCGATTTATTTTTTAAATTCATATAGGTGTTTGTTTGCTGTCAATGTATTTGGACAATTCGATTTTCCTGCAATTAGAATAACACCAATAGTCATATTTTTTGTCTGAGCGGTATAAAGACAACATCAATCAATCGATGAACAATTTGAGGATAAAGGTTGCTTCAAAACGTTTCAAGGATCTTGCATGTTCTGATGTATTCTACCTGACGTTAGCCAAACTGTCTGGATATTTTACAGCTCATTGTTAAACAAACAACTCTATGTTCTGTATTGGGAGGATATTGTTGGAATTGTGGATTGACCACCCTCTACAGACCGTTATTGACCACCCTCTACAGACCGTTATTGACCACCCTCTACAGACCGTTATTGACCACCCTCTACAGACCGTTATTGACCACCCTCTACAGACCGTTATTGACCACCCTCTACAGACCGTTATTGACCACCCTCTACAGACCGTTATTGACCACCCTCTACAGACCGTTATTGACCACCCTCTACAGACCGTTATTGACCACCCTCTACAGACCGTTATTGACCACCCTCTACAGACCGTTATTGACCACCCTCTACAGACCGTTATTGACCACCCTCTACAGACCGTTATTGACCACCCTCTACAGACCGTTATTGACCACCCTCTACAGACCGTTATTGACCACCCTCTACAGACCGTTATTGACCACCCTCTACAGACCGTTATTGACCACCCTCTACAGACCGTTATTGACCACCCTCTACAGACCGTTATTGACCACCCTCTACAGACCGTTATTGACCACCCTCTACAGACCGTTATTGACCACCCTCTACAGACCGTTATTGACCACCCTCTACAGACCGTTATTGACCACCCTCTACAGACCGTTATTGACCACCCTCTACAGACCGTTTGACCACCCTCTACAGACCGTTATTGACCACCCTCTACAGACCGTTATTGACCACCCTCTACAGACCGTTATTGACCACCCTCTACAGACCGTTATTGACCACCCTCTACAGACCGTTATTGACCACCCTCTACAGACCGTTATTGACCACCCTCTACAGACCGTTATTGACCACCCTCTACAGACCGTTATTGACCACCCTCTACAGACCGTTATTGACCACCCTCTACAGACCGTTATTGACCACCCTCTACAGACCGTTATTGACCACCCTCTACAGACCGTTATTGACCACCCTCTACAGACCGTTATTGACCACCCTCTACAGACCGTTATTGACCACCCTCTACAGACCGTTATTGACCACCCTCTACAGACCGTTATTGACCACCCTCTACAGACCGTTATTGACCACCCTCTACAGACCGTTATTGACCACCCTCTACAGACCGTTATTGACCACCCTCTACAGACCGTTATTGACCACCCTCTACAGACCGTTATTGACCACCCTCTACAGACCGATATTGAACACCCTTTACAGACCGTTATTGACCACCCTCTACAGACCGTTATTGACCACCCTCTACAGACCGTTATTGACCACTCTCTACAGACCGTTATTGACCACCCTCTACAGACCGTTATTGACCACTCTCTAAAGACCTGGGTCTAGACCGTTGTTTTTAGAGGAAAAGGGTGATGGCACCCTTCCAGGCCAGTAGATGATGCTGTGTGTGTGTGTGTGTGTGTGTGTGTGTGTGTGTGTGTGTGTGTGTGTGTGTGTGTGTGTGTGTGTGTGTGTCCTGCAGGACATAAAGCCTCCTGAACCCACAAGCAGCATATGGCTTCAGATGACAAGGACACAGAGTTCTACAACTTTAATAATATTAGATACGCGATGGAATAAATACACACACACCTTACAGAACAGAAACACACAGTTTAAAGGTGGAATTTGGCCTCAGCCGTTTGTTGACACAGAAGAAACTGTCCTTATTTCTCTCTTGGTGGTGGTGCACATCAAAATAATGACCCCCCCAGGTACCCAGTTAGAGAGGCAGGAATAGACAGACTCCAGTTCAATCCATCATTGTAATGTCGATTAATTGATTTCTAGGAAACAGAAACAGGAGATGCATTAAAACAACTGTCTGTGTTATTACCATTGAGACTATTCTAATACTAATGGGCATTAATGGTATGTTAGTAAACAGGAGCCTAGTGTAGCATAGCATACTAGCATAGCACTCCATGTGGAGAGACTGTGCTAGCATAGTGATGCTAGTATGCAACTACAATAGTAGCAATAGTATCAAGCATTATTGAATAAGCAAGTAATGGCTATACTTTGCCTTAGTTACCACAGCATGTATTAACCTTATTAGCTCTGAGTTAGCATACCACAGCTTACACATATTCTAGCGCAGTGATGATAACCACAAACCAGTACCATGTAGAATTGCTAAATATCACACAGCTCCATAACGTGGCAATAGCTAGCATGCTTATTAGTCTACACAGAAAAGTGCCATAAATTACTGTTAATGTCATAAAACACATCGAGGGAAAACATTCAAAAGAGCAGTACTATGGCCTTATTGTTTAATGAAAAACATTAAGTTAATAAGAGCAGTTCTCTCTATTGGACTGGTTTGCTAATGATGTGTTCTGTCAAGCTGCTTCCAGCACTGTCTTGACCAATCACATTAATGGAAACAGATGGTCAGCCTCGATCCCAATATCTGGATATAGGCTGGTTTAATAATTACGCCGCAGAGATATGGGCCCAGAGAATGAATTCTCAGCACAACATTTTTCTGGTCGGAGTGACTGCTTTCTGAGCCCCAGACGGATCAGAATGAATGTTTTCCAGTGAAATGTCTCTCTGGGAAATTCAGGAGTCATTTGGGAACCAGAGAAACACTGGAATTATGTTATTGGTCCCTAAACTCCCGAAAGGAGACAATTCGGCACTAACTCCAAAAAACAATATTATCCAGAATTACCTAAACAAGAACCGGAGAACATTAGTTCTGCTGGGAGGGGGACAGTTCATCTTTTCATTGATCAATGAGATTTCCATCTCTTGATGACACACGTTTTCCTTCCTTTTCCTTTTATTTGCCCTCTTTCTCTCCTTCTCTGTCTCCCTCTCCGTTCCCCTTTTTCTCTCCTCTCTGTCTTTCTTCTTCTGCCTCTCCAGATGGCTCAGGCCTCCACACATATCCCAGAGCCCCAGCCTTTCCTGAATATACAGCTGTGCCTCCACTCTCCCTCGCTGGGCAACAAACCCCTCCTGTTCCTTTTTGCCCAGTGGGGAAATTCACAGCTTTAAGAGACCCTGTCAAGAGACTCACTGACAGCTGAAATGTAGCTGATATTGTGCTATTCCCAGTCAGTGTGCAGTCACCGTGCAGTCAGTTGTTCAGGCTACGGTTAGGATTAGTACAGCCCTTTGATAGCCCAGCCTATGGTTAAGGTTAGGGTTAGTACAGCCCTGTGATAGCCCAGGTTTAGGGTTAGGTACATAAAGCTGCCCCTGACTTTTGGTGCCTATTTTTATTGGTGTCTTTCTTTGATAGGTTTCCAGAGCGGCCGCTGACCTGATGGCATACTGCGACACCCACATACGCCACGACCCACTTATTGTGCCAGTGCCAGCCTCGGAGAACCCGTTCCGGGAGAAGAAATTCTTCTGCACCATCCTCTGATGCCCAACAGGGGGCAGACCAGCCTTAGGTCGGGCCCTGGTTCAGGCATGGAATAACGCCTGTCGTCTCCTCTTTTGTCTTCACAACACCTGAAGCTAAACACATGCTGTGAAAGGAACCAGGAAGTGGCTGCCCTCTCAACCATGTAGTTTTTCAACTTTTGTAGTTTTTTTGAATGGTCTTCAAGCGCAACTGTAAGATGTCCGTCATGAAGAAGAAAACTGTAATAAAAGGCATCTGATGTGTGACTTCATCAACATATAATTTCATGTATATCTTAAATGATAATTTGTTTATGATTTTAATTATATTACCTTGAAGCTCATTCAAAATATTATGGGACATGGTTTGGATTTAAAGTGATCATGAGTTTCACAGCGAACTTGCTGATGTTACTGTGGGCGTGACGTCCTATTGACCATTGTTGAGGTTAAGTTGTGGTAGCCAGGTGTGGACTGGCTGGAGTGTGAGTGCTCCCCCTACTGGATGAGAGTTTGGTTGGGGGGTTATAGGTTGGTTTCTTCTTATTGCCTGGGGATTGTTACAGAATAGCCTTGAACAATGCTTTATGCAGGGTTCCAAAATCCTAGTAACACTCACAAAATGTAGTTTTCCAGAAATTATGATTTACAATAGATGAAGGGAAGTCTGCGGATAATTTTGTGAAAACTAATCGGAGGCTAATTGTAATTGGGCAACTCGTGCTTTATTATGAGATATTTCTCTTTTTATTATTAGTATGTATTTTAAGACATTACATTTTTTAATATTGTGTTTTTTTAGCTCAGTGTTTTATATAGTGTTGGACTGAATACATCCCTGGGGTGACTGTATATAGCATGTCCCATCTGGTGTTTAAGTAGGAAGGTAACAGTCACAATATTAGACAACCCCACACAAACCACCCGAGGCTCTGTTCCACCTGAGGCCCTGTTCCACCTGAGGCCCTGTTCCACGAGGCCCTGTTCCAATGGTGCAAAACAATCCTTTGTCCTGACAGATGGAGAAACAGGAAACAGGCCAAAAGCAGTAAAAACTAACCAGACAACTGAAAATTAGAAAGCATTTATGGCATTAAACACCATCCTACTACTGGTGGCCCCCACGGCTTGGTACTCGGTCCTCTTTAATTTCTTACTACAGGTGTCCCCCAGGACTTGGTACCAGATCCTCTTTAATGTCTTACTACTAGTGTCCCCCAGGGTATTGGTACCAGGTCCTCTTTAATTTCTTACTACAGGTGTACCCCAGGGCTTGGTACCAGGTCCTCTTTAATGTGTTACTACTGGTGTCCCCCAGGGCATTGTACTAGGTCCTCTTTAATGTCTTACTACTGGTGTTCCCCAGGGCATGGTACCAGGTCTTATTTATTGTATCTTTAATCTATTCAACAACATCTAAAGTCAGTCAATCTTACTGTAACGGCAAAACCTACCATTTTAAAAAAAAGCCATCTGAGATATTGAACTTGTATTTTAATATTCTATGTTTACTGATCCTTTAGCTTTTCAATTTCCTAATTTATTTCCTGGGAAATGTTCCTCAGCATTTATCATTTTGTCTATATTTTGCCTGTGTCCTGAATCAGTGGGTGACAGTGAATGACATTGAGTGGCATGGCCTTGGAGCATACAAGCAACACACCTACCCAGTGGCACTACATGTCATCAGTGCCAATGTCTGTGAGAACAGTGGATGTAGGAGTGGTCTATTCTCTACAAAACTGCAGCGGATGTAGGAGTGGTCTATTCTCTACAAAACTGCAGTGGATGTAAGAGTGGTCTATTCTCTACAAAACTGCAGTGGATGTAGGAGTGGTCTATTCTCTACAAAACTGCAGTGGATGTAGGAGTGGTCTATTCTCTACAAAACTGCAGTGGATGTAGGAGTGGTCTATTCTCTACAAAACTGCAGTGGATGTAGGAGTGGTCTATTCTCTACAAAACTGCAGTGGATGTAGGAGTGGTCTATTCTCTACAAAACTGCAGTGGATGTAGGAGTGGTCTATTCTCTACAAAACTGCAGTGGATGTAGGAGTGGTCTATTCTCTACAAAACTGTCAACCCACAGCAGTTTGATTTTATTTCAGAAAAGCACAATGTGTCAAATGTTTCCTCTTCAGAATAATAGTTAGTCATTTAGCATTTGCAAATGTTTACAAAACAAGTGTTATTGTTGTTATTATTAGTATTCTTATTTATGATTATGACTGATCTGAGGTACAGCACCAAATAAGTAAACATTGTGTAGTACAAGTTAAGTTAGTGCTAATGCCTGGAGCTTGTATGATATTAGATTTAAATCATTTATAAAATGTGTGATTATTGATACTTCTCTCTGAGTATTTGATTTAACAAACTACGGGTCTGTTTACATGTTATAAGATCCTTTGTATTGTCCAGGTTTTATCTGTATCAACAGAAACACTTTACGTTCTGTGAAAAAACAAACAGAACTTTTTAATGTATGTTTGTCACATTCTACTAACTGTCCCAAAATCCATAGAGAAGTTGCAGGAATCTTGCAAACCTACGATATGTTTTAATGTTGGTCTTTGTTTTGTAAGGTAGTAGTGAGGTCCCAGAACCGTCACTGCTCTGGTCCACTGTCATACTGTAACACTATAGCTCTGGTCCACTGTCATACTGTAACACTATAGCTCTGGTCCACTGTCATACTGTAACACTATAGCTCTGGTCCACTGTCATACTGTAACACTATAGCTCTGGTCCACTGTCATACTGTAACACTATAGCTCTGGTCCACTGTCATACTGTAACACTATAGCTCTGGTCCACTGTCATACTGTAACACTATAGCTCTGGTCCACTGTCATACTGTAACACTATAGCTCTGGTCCACTGTCATACTGTAACACTATAGCTCTGGTCCACTGTCATACTGTAACACTATAGCTCTGGTCCACTGTCATACTGTAACACTATTGCTCTGGTCCACTGTCATACTGTAACACTATAGCTCTGGTCCACTGTCATACTGTAACACTATAGCTCTGGTCCACTGTCATACTGTAACACTATAGCTCTGGTCCACTGTCATACTGTAACACTATAGCTCTGGTCCACTGTCATACTGTAACACTATAGCTCTGGTCCACTGTCATACTGTAACACTATAGCTCTGGTCCACTGTCATACTGTAACACTATTGCTCTGGTCCACTGTGTAATAACAATCGGTTCTCTGCCACTCTGGACCAGAACTCACACAGACCTCAGTTCCTGAGTTGGGCCGAATCAGAACATGAAATGTGGAATCTGTCCCAAATGGCACCTTTTTTCTAAATAGAGCCTAATATAACATTATTTAGCCTAATATAACATTATTTATAACATTATTTAGCCTAATATAACATTATAACATTATTTAGCCTAATATAACATTATTTATAACATTATTTAGCCTAATATAACATTATTTAGCCTAATATAACATTATTTATAACATTATTTAGCCTAATATAACATTATTTATAACATTATTTAGCCTAATATAACATTATTTATAACATTATTTAGCCTAATATAACATTATTTAGCCTACTATAACATTATTTATAACATTATTTAGCCTAATATAACATTATTTATAACATTATTTATAACATTATTTAGCCTAATATGACATTATTTATAACATTATTTAGCTTAATATAACATTATTTATAACATTATTTAGCCTAATATAACATTATTTATAACATTATTTAGCCTAATATAACATTATTTATAACATTATTTAGCCTAATATAACATTATTTATAAAATTATTTAGCCTAATATAACATTATTTAGCCTAATATTGGGTTATAGAACATTCTATGGCATATTACTTTTTATATAGCATTATACATCATTTTGTCGTTTTTCTTGATTTTATTTATACAGGGATACCCATTGAGAGGGAAACCCTTTGTATCAAAACAATATATAGTTGCAAAATATATAATATCAATAGCAATATATAAGAAACAAGGTGCTCATTTTGGAATGCAGACCAAGCATTTCGTGTTTCTAACATGACCTTAGCATGGATTTATTTCTGACTACTATAGAGAACTGAGAGATCTTGTGCTGAGAACGATTGCCTATTTATAATATCTTTATTCCAAATGCCACCCTGCCGGGTCTGGACCCTGCCGGGTCTGGACCCTGCCGGGTCTGGACCCTGCCGGGTCTGGACCCTGCCGGGTCTGGACCCTGCCGGGTCTGGACCCTGCCGGGTCTGGACCCTGCCGGGTCTGGACCCTGCCGGGTCTGGACCCTGCCGGGTCTGGACCCTGCCGGGTCTGGACCCTGCCGGGTCTGGTCAAAAGCAGTGAGTGAACTGGGTGCCATTAGGAATACAACCTGTGTATAGATTATGGGTGCGTTCATGTGTATAGATTATGGGTGCGTTCCTGTGTATAGATTATGGGTGCGTTCCTGTGTATAGATTATGAGTGTGTTCCTGTGTATAGATTATGGGTGCGTTTCTGTGTATAGATTATGGGTATGTTATTTAACTCTAGAGGTCTGAATGTGTAGACATGTGCAGCTGTACAAATAAATTGATTTTTTTTAATTAAATCAAATGTATAAATAATTGCAGGCTTTGTATTAACCCTCTAGCTGGATAAAACATAAATACAATAAAATGGTAAATAAAGTGGTATGTGGTGTTTCTTCTATGAGCCATTGAATTATTCCAGTTCATGTTTTAAACACAGCCTATATTATTTTAGTAATAGATTGGTAATAGCCACTCATGCCCACGAAAAGGGTCGAACATAAATTGAGAGGTGCAGTAAAGATGACATTAGTTAAAACACGAAATTGATTTGTGTTTAATAGACGTATTTTTGGCAGTAAAGTGAAACTTCTCTTTAAAAACGTATATCCTAAAAGCCACAGCGTTTCAGTCCGCATTGCGATTTGTTGAATGACCGTTATCATTAGGAGAGGATCGAGACTTTCATGGTAGTTTATCGGCGTGTATCGGAAGCACACACACCGGTAAAGACGATCCGTAGTCGAGGGGAAACCTAAGTCTAATAAACCTTGAGGCTTGCGTGGGCGATTTTACCCAAGAAAAACCTAGCAACATCGGCTATTCAGAAATTATATCACATGTTCAATATTTTTATTGCCGTCTTTTCCCTTTTTTTATGATTTTGCCTGAAACGTTTTCTAAACTCTAAAAGGGACTTAATCTTGTGCTATTACGAGCTGCTATTACAAGCTGCAGCCCTATTGTTGATGTTACTGACTGATAACTTCTGCAATGGTGTCCTGTGTAATTAGGGGTCCAGTAGAGGTCGCTGTTTTTAACCACCGTGTAATTAGGTGTCCAGTAGAGGTCGCTGTTTTTAACCACCGTGTAATTAGGTGTCCAGTAGAGGTCGCTGTTTTTAACCACCGTGTAATTAGGTGTCCAGTAGAGGTCGCTGTTTTTAACCACCGTGTAATTAGGTGTCCAGTTGAGGTCGCTGTTTTTAACCACCGTGTAATTAGATGTCCAGTAGAGGTCGCTGTTTTTAACCACCGTGTAATTAGATGTCCAGTAGAGGTCGCTGTTTTTAACCACCGTGTAATTAGATGTCCAGTAGAGGTCGCTGTTTTTAACCACCGTGTAATTAGGTGTCCAGTAGAGGTCGCTGTTTATAACCACCGTGAAATAAGGTGTCCAGTAGAGGTCGCTGTTTATAACCACCGTGAAATAAGGTGTCCAGTAGAGGTCTCTGTTTATAACCACCGTGCAATCTCTGGGATCCTGTATAGCCACATGCTTTAGAACATCACGTGATCAAACGATTCGGCTGACGTCATCAATCACGTGCTATGGTCTCTTCTTGTCTCCTCCGTAGAGTTTTAATATCCGGTCTGCGTGTTTGAGCTCCGGGTTTTTACCTTCTCATCTGTCCATGAGGAGCCTGGTGTTACTTCTGATTCCATGTGTTATCGCGATACTTCTGCACTTTTGGTTCGAGACTAACGGATCCAGCAGACCCCCGAACAGCTCTGGTACAGTACATGTGATGTGCTTCATTCATTCAACTTCTGTTATAATAAACATCTGTGATGAGCTTCTGTGTGCCTGTGGCTTAACATTTAGTGATAATAAAGAATAATAATCCTGCCGTACACAATAGGTACATATGGTTTTATATGATTGTATATATTGTTTATAGATCTGGTTATTTTCCAAACTTCTTTTCCGAATAGGAAGTGAGATTATTTAGAATGCATGTGTGTATTGTCACCAGGACTTTTAATTAACCTCCCAGTAGAGTAACTACATTACAACTGCATACATATTTACCTGTACATTGATAATTAATAGAGGATATGTCAGATTTTATAGTGATCCAAATAGTATATATTTATTAGCCTGTTTTTGACCAGATCAGCAGGTCAGCCAGAGTAAGGTGATGGTCGGTGTGTTATCTGCTAGACAACATTATGACCAGAGACAGGCGATACGACAGACCTGGGGGGGATACGTCCAGGTCCAGCCCCTCTACAGACACAGGTACAGACACAGGACCAGCCCCTCTACAGACACAGGTACAGACACAGGACCAGCCCCTCTACAGACACAGGTACAGACACAGGACCAGCCCCTCTACAGACACAGGTACAGACACAGGACCAGCCCCTCTACAGACACAGGACCAGCCCCTCTACAGACACAGGTACAGACACAGGACCAGCCCCTCTACAGACACAGGTACAGACACAGGACCAGCCCCTCTACAGACACAGGTACAGACACAGGACCAGCCCCTCTACAGACACAGGACCAGCCCCTCTACAGACACAGGTACAGACACAGGACCAGCCCCTCTACAGACACAGGTACAGACACAGGACCAGCCCCTCTACAGACACAGGTACAGACACAGGACCAGCCCCTCTACAGACACAGGTACAGACACAGGACCAGCCCCTCTACAGACACAGGTACAGACACAGGACCAGCCCCTCTACAGACACAGGTACAGACACAGGACCAGCCCCTCTACAGACACAGGTACAGACACAGGACCAGCCCCTCTACAGACACAGGTACAGACACAGGACCAGCCCCTCTACAGACACAGGTACAGACACAGGACCAGCCCCTCTACAGACACAGGTACAGACACAGGACCAGCCCCTCTACAGACACAGGTACAGACACAGGACCAGCCCCTCTACAGACACAGGTACAGACACAGGACCAGCCCCTCTACAGACACAGGTACAGACACAGGACCAGCCCCTCTACAGACACAGGTACAGACACAGGACCAGCCCCTCTACAGACACAGGTACAGACACAGGACCAGCCCCTCTACAGACACAGGTGCAGACACAGGTGCAGACACAGGTACAGACACAGGTACAGACACAGGTACAGACACAGGTGCAGACACAGGTGCAGACACAGGTGCAGACACAGGTGCAGACACAGATACAGACACAGGTGCAGACACAGGTACACAGCTACTATTATCCCCTATATTCAACCCTTAGTAACAGTGGACAAATCAACCCTATTAACGACATATGTATTGTTTGTTGTAGGTTGTGGGTGAAGTTCATCATAGGGAAACATGGCTGTCCCATTCCTGATGAGGACAGAGAAGATCCCTACTCATGCTCCCTCCTGAACGTTACTGAACCAGGTAGGCCTATATAACACCAGGTAGACCTATAGATAACCAGGTAGGCCTATAGAATACCAGGTAGGCCTATAGAATACCAGGTAGGCCTATAGAATACCAGGTAGGCCTATAGAATACCAGGTAGGCCTATAGAATACCAGGTAGGCCTATAGAATACCAGGTAGGCCTATATAACACCAGGTAGGCCTATAGAATACCAGGTAGGCCTATATAACACCAGGTAGACCTATAGATAACCAGGTAGGCCTATAGACCAGGTAGGCCAGGTAGGCCTATAGAACACCAGGTAGACCTATAGATAACCAGGTAGGCCTATAGAATACCAGGTAGGCCTATAGAATACCAGGTAGGCCTATAGAACACCAGGTAGGCCTATAGAACACCAGGTAGGCCTATAGAACACCAGGTAGGCCTATATAACACCAGGTAGGCCTATATAACACCAGGTAGACCTATAGATAACCAGGTAGGCCTATAGAATACCAGGTAGGCCTATATAACACCAGGTAGACCTATAGATAACCAGGTAGGCCTATAGAATACCAGGTAGGCCTATAGAACACCAGGTAGGCCTATATAACACCAGGTAGGCCTATAGAATACCAGGTAGGCCTATAGAATACCAGGTAGGCCTATAGAACACCAGGTAGGCCTATATAATCACCAGGTAGGCCTATAGAACACCAGGTAGGCCTATAGATAACCAGGTAGGCCTATAGAATACCAGGTAGGCCTATATAATACCAGGTAGGCCTATAGATAACCAGGTAGGCCTATAGATAACCAGGTAGGCCTATAGAATACCATACCAGGTATGCTATAGAATACTATAGAACACCAGGTAGGCCTATATAAGGCCTATATAACACCAGGTAGACCTATAGATAACCAGGTAGGCCTATAGATAGGTAGGCCTATAGAATACCAGGTAGGCCTATAGAATAGGCCAGGTAGGCCTATAGAACACCAGGTAGGCCTATAGAAGGCCTATACCAGGTAGGCCTATAGAAGGTAGGCATATAGATTGCCAGGTACCAGGTAGGCCTATAGAATACCAGGTAGGCCTATAGAATACCAGGTAGGCCTATAGAATACCAGGTAGGCCTATAGATGACCAGGTAGGCCTATAGATTGCCAGGCAGGCCTATAGAATACCAGGTAGGCCTATAGAATACCAGGTAGGCCTATAGAATACCAGGTAGGCCTGTAGAGTACCAGGTAGGCCTATAGATGACCAGGTAGGCCTATAGAATACCAAGCTATTACACATGCAGATTCCACAGACTTCATCCAGCTACCCATAACTCATCCACCCAGACATTCAGCCTTTACATACAGTACCAGTCAACCGTTTGGACAAACTTTCCTGTTCACTTGAAGCTGTTGGAGGAAAATTATAAAACCACATCATTTTCTCTGAGCCACAACTCAAAGACACAGGAGTTGCTTCGCTTTTACGGCGATGTAGGAAACATCCAAGGAAACATCAGATTTTGATAACTAGAATTAATTATTTGCCCCCCCCTGTCTGTCTGCCCCCCTGTCTGTCTGCCCCCTGTCTGTCTGCCCCCTGTCTGTCTGCCCCCTGTCTGTCTGCTTCCCTGTCTGTCTGCCCCCTGTCTGTCTGCCCCCTGTCTGTCTGCCCCCCTGTCTGTCTGCCCCCCTGTCTGTCTGCCTCCCTGTCTGTCTGCCCCCCTGTCTGTCTGCCCCCCTGTCTGTCTGCTTCCCTGTCTGTCTGCTTCCCTGTCTGTCTGCCCCCCTGTCTGTCTGCTCCAGGTGATGAGGAAGAGGAGATGGAGGTTGTGAGGTTCTCTGGCCCATCAGATCTGGCCCCTGGTGAAGTCTCCTCCATGTCCCTGGACTTTAAAGTTCTCCACCCTGTGGTCATCACCAGGTTGGGGGTGTTCCCTAACGGAACCCACATGGACATCCAGGCCAACATCACTGTTAGACTACTGCAGCTGGAACAGCCGGTACAGTGGCACACACACACACACACACTCTCATATTGGTACAATCAGAACACACATATTTCAGGGTTCATGATGACTTGTGTTTGTGGTCCAGGAGGCTGTGATTACTGCCTACTTCAGCTCTGCCAGTCCTGGGACTCGTGTGAATGGTGTCTGGTACAAGGAAGTGGAGCAGTTCATTCTGCCTAAGGTTGGTACTGGGGTTGGTGCCGGGGTTGGTGCCGGGGTTGGTGTCGGGGTTGGTGTCGGGGTTGGTATCGGGGTTGGTACCGGGGTTGGTACCGGGGTTGGTGCCGGTGCCGGTTGGAACTCCTTAATGGTTCTATACAGATAAGTCCACTCCATTGTCTCCCCCATTAGGGTTTTGAGGGTTCTCTGGTCTGGGAGTGCGGGAGCTCAACTTGTCTGACCACTATCAGCTCCTCTCTGGTCCAGCTCAACACTGGGGGAGGGGTACTCAGGTTCTTCTCAGTGCGTAATATCTGTTGTATTACTTTAAGTTATTGACATTTATTACAATGTTTTAATGTATAAAACTCACTTAAGGATGGGTAGCAATTTAGGAAGTGTGTTTTGAAGATGCTTTAAATACTTCTTAGAGAACTTCTCCCAACCCCCTCTCTTCATTTGCTGTTGCAGATCGATGATGGGACATTGCCCCATAGGAGTGCTCTGGGCTTTCCTGGAGTGGCTGGAGGCTTCATGTTCAAAATCTATGGTTGGTCAAGATGGTCACTTTAGAATCAAACAATGTCTCTGTAATGGCTATTGTGCCTGGATTCAACAGTAGATCAATTTGAATCCAATTAAATGTCCAATCTCTTGTAGTCTAGACTATGTATGTCCTCCTTCAATTCCAAATTTATCTCCTCTCTCCTAGATGTGGACCTCCTGTTGGAGGTGTTGCGTCGCCGGGGGGAGAGGTTCCAGTCCCATGGTCTCAAGCTGCAGGAGGAGGATCTGGCTCTGAAACAGGAGAGTCTGCAGTATGGAGACATGGTGTTTCTGGATGTAGTGGACACATACAGGAACGTCCCATCCAAACTACTGCAGTTCTATAAGTGGTACGCCCTCTGTCATTAAGAAACACATCGTTATAATCTCTTATTATTTTAGTTTTTCTCGTGTCTGAATGAAGCAACAAATACATTATTAGAGCTAAAGCGTTTCTGCCAGGCGGCGTAGGAAATGACCTCAAATCTTTCATGCTAATTAATGTATGTTTATGTTGGGTAGGGTCGTGTCAAACGCTGGTTTTGACCTGCTGCTGAAGACCGATGATGACTGTTATATTGACATTGACCAGCTGTTAATGAAGATTGACCACAAAGACCTGAAGAGACACAACTTCTGGTGGGGAAAGTAAGAACCAAAATGTCTTTTAAATTATGTCTGTCTGGGTTTATATTAACACATAGTGGATATAAAAAGTCTACACACCCTTGTTAAAAATGCTAAAAAAGACTTTCCACCTTTATTGTGGCCTATAACGTGAACAATTGAAAAACAAACTGAAGTCTATGAAAGGGAAAATCTACACTAAGTTGGTTGCATAAATATGCACACCCTTAAACTAATACTTATGATTTTATTACAGCACTCAGTCTTTTGGGGTTGGAGTCTATTAGCATGCCCACTCTTCTTTGCAAAATCTGTCAGACTGTGAGGACATCTCCTGTGCACAGCCCTCTTCAGATCACCCCACATCAATTGGATTTAGGTCTGGGTTCTGGCTGGGCCATTTCAAAACGCTAATCTTCTGGTGAAGCCATATTTTTGTGGATTTGGATGTGTGCTTTGGGTCGTTGTTGTGCTGAAAGGTGAACTTCATCTTCAGCTTTCTAACGGAAGCCTGAAGGTTTTGTGCTGAAATTGCCTGGTTTTTGGTACTGTTCATAATTCCCTTCACGCTGACTAAGGCCCCGGATCCAGCTGAAGAAAAACAGCCCCTAAGCATGATGCTGCCACCACCATGCTTCACTGTGGGTATGGTGTTTTTTGGGTGATGTGCAGTGTTATTTTTGCACCAAACATACCTTTTGGAGTTATAGCCAAAGATTTAAACCTTGGTTTCATCAGACCATAACACATTTTCCCACATGCTTTTGGGAGACTTGATGTTTGTTTTTGCAAACTTCAGCTGGGCTTGGATTTTTTTCTTTACAAGAAAAGGCCCCCGTCCTGCCACTCTTCCCCATTGCCCATACATATGAAGAATACGGGAGATTGTGGTCACATGTAGCAGCCAGTACATGCGAGAAATTCTTGCAGCTCCTTTAATGTTGCTGTAGGCCTCTTGGAAGCCTCCCTGAACAGTTTCATTCTCGTCTTTTCATCAATTTTGGATGGACGTCCAGTTCTTGGTAATGTCTCTGTTGTGCCATATTTTCTCCACTTGATGATGGCTGTGTTCCATGGTTTATCTAATGCTTTGGAAATTATTTTGTACCCTTCTGCTGACTGATATACCTCTGATGCTTTGGAAGCTCTCTGTGGCCCATGGCTTGTGCTCTGATATGCAACTTAATGCAAGTGTGTAATGACTTCTATTTAACATGAGTTTGAATGTGATTGGTTAATTGAACACAACCACATCCCCAGTTATAACAGGGTATGCACACTTACAAAACCAGGTTATTGTAAGGTTGTTGTTTTTTGTAGTTCTTTCAATTATTATTTTTCATGTTATAGGTCACATTAAAGGTTGAAAAAGTTCTCAATAGATGTATCTTTGTCTCACTTTTTCACATCACATAAACCACCTCCCACATCCTGGATGTATTTCTAAGAAATCACAAGCAGTGGGCCGAGAGAAAGAAGAGTGTTCCTGGGACAGTACAGTGTAAAAAAGTGCCATTACAGAGCCTGTAAAGGGCTAGTACGGGCCAGCACAGGGCTAGTACGGGGCCACCACAGGGCTAGTACGGGCCAGCACAGGGCTAGTACGGGCCAGCTACGGGCCAGGGGCTAGTATGGGCCAGCACAGGGCTAGTACGGGGCCAGCACAGGGCTAGTACGGAGCCAGCACAGGGCTAGTACGGGGCCAGCACAGGGCTAGTACGGGGCCAGCACAGGGCTAGTACGGGGCCAGCACAGGGCTAGTACGGGGCCACCACGGGGCTAGTACGGGGCCAGCACAGGGCTAGTTCGGGGCCAGCACAGGGCTAGTACGGGGCTAATGGAGTGAAATATAATGCTGACTCTTCTCCTACCCCAGTTTTCGTCAGAGCTGGGCTGTGGATCGTATCGGCAAATGGCAGGAGCTGGAGTACGCTAGTCCCGCCTACCCTGCATTCGCATGTGGTTCGGGGTACGTGGCGTCTAGGGATCTCGTCCAATGGCTGGCCAGCAATGCAGAGAAGCTAAAGGCCTACCAGGTAACACTTTTAAGCTATCACTTTACATCAGCTCTGAAGCTTCATTTTAAGCGATCACTTTACATCAGCTCTGAAGCTTCATTTTAAGCGATCACTTTACATCAGCTCTGAAGCTTCATTTTAAGCGATCACTTTACATCAGCTCTGAAGCTTCATTTTAAGCGATCACTTTACATCAGCTCTGAAGCTTCATTTTAAGCGATCACTTTACATCAGCTCTGAAGCCTCATTTTAAGCGATCACTTTACATCAGCTCTGAAGCCTCATTTTAAGCGATCACTTTACATCAGCTCTGAAGCTTCATTTTAAACAATCACTTTACATCAGCTCTGAAGCTTCATTTTAAGCGATCACTTTACATCAGCTCTGAAGCTTCATTTTAAGCGATCACTTTACATCAGCTCTGAAGCTTCATTTTAAGCGATCACTTTACATCAGCTCTGAAGCTTCATTTTAAGCGATCACTTTACATCAGCTCTGAAGCTTCATTTTAAGCGATCACTTTACATCAGCTCTGAAGCTTCATTTTAAGCGATCACTTTACATCAGCTCTGAAGCCTCATTTTAAGCGATCACTTTACATCAGCTCTGAAGCCTCATTTTAAGCGATCACTTTACATCAGCTCTGAAGCCTCATTTTAAGCGATCACTTTACATCAGCTCTGAAGCCTCATTTTAAGCGATCACTTTACATCAGCTCTGAAGCCTCATTTTAAGCGATCACTTTACATCAGCTCTTTCACTTGTAATCTGTTGTTTCTTGTTTCAGGGGGAAGATGTGAGCATGGGGATATGGATGGCTGCTGTTGGACCACAGAAATACCAGGTAAACAACAACAATAAATAGATAACACTACTATGGTAGAAATACTAGGTAAACAACAATAAATAGATAACACTACTATGGTAGAAATACTAGGTAAACAACAATAAATAGATAACACTACTATGGTAGAAATAGTAGGTAAACAACAACAATAAATAGATAACACTACTATGGTAGAAATACTAGGTAAACAACAACAATAAATAGATAACACTACTATGGTAGAAATACTAGGTAAACAACAACAATAAATAGATAACACTACTATGGTAGAAATAGTAGGTAAACAACAACAATAAATAGATAACACTACTATGGTAGAAATACTAGGTAAACAACAACAATAAATAGATAACACTACTATGGTAGAAATACTAGGTAAACAACAACAATAAATAGATAACACTACTATGGTAGAAATACTAGGTAAACAACAATAAATAGATAACACTACTGTGGTAGAAATACTAGGTAAACAACAACAATAAATAGATAACACTACTATGGTAGAAATACTAGGTAAACAACAATAAATAGATAACACTACTATGGTAGAAATAGTAGGTAAACAACAACAATAAATAGATAACACTACTATGGTAGAAATACTAGGTAAACAACAACAATAAATAGATAACACTACTATGGTAGAAATAGTAGGTAAACAACAACAATAAATAGATAACACTACTATGGTAGAAATACTAGGTAAACAACAACAATAAATAGATAACACTACTATGGTAGAAATACTAGGTAAACAACAACAATAAATAGATAACACTACTATGGTAGAAATACTAGGTAAACAACAATAAATAGATAACACTACTGTGGTAGAAATACTAGGTAAACAACAACGATACATAATATTGCTATAGTATAAAGGCCAGACCACCACTACAGCTAATATTGATGAACTTCCACTTTGTTCCAAATAAACAGACGTTTGTGGGATGGTTTTCTGAATGCTAATCCGATCAAGCAAATGTATTTCATAAAGCAGTTTTTACAACAATGCTGTCACAAAGTGCTTTTACAAACACCCAGCCTATCTGATGTTTGTGTGGTTTTTCTTTCTGGTCAGGACTCCAGGTGGCTGTGTGAAAAGGAGTGTTACCAAGACATGCTGTCATCTCCTCAGCTGTCCCCCAAGGAGCTGAGGTATCTGTGGGACAGTAAGAGGGCCTGCGGAGACCCCTGTGGGTGTCCCTGGGGACACAGCTAATGTCAGCGCTACATCTGGGACCTGGTCATCTATGTTACATCTGGGACCTGGTCATCTATGTAACATCTGGGACCTGGTCATCTATGTTACATCTGGGACCTGGTCATCTATGTTACATCTGGGACCTGGTCATCTATGTAACATCTGGGACCTGGTCATCTATGTAACATCTGGGACCTGGTCATCTATGTAACATCTGGGACCTGGTCGCATTCATCTGGGACCTGGTCATCTATGTAACATCTGGGACCTGGTCATCTATGTAACATCTGGGACCTGGTCATCTGCGACCTGTTCATCTGGGACTTGGTCATCTATGTTACATCTGGGACCTGGTCATCTATGTTACATCTGGGACCTGGTCATCTATGTAACATCTGGGACCTGGTCATCTATGTAACATCTGGGACCTGGTCATCTATGTTACATCTGGGACCTGGTCATCTATGTAACATCTGGGACCTGGTCATCTATGTAACATCTGGGACCTGGTCATCTGGGACTTGGTCATCTATGTAACATCTGGGACCTGGTCATCTATGTAACATCTGGGACCTGGTCATCTGGGACTTGGTCATCTATGTTACATCTGGGACCTGGTCATCTATGTCATCTGGGACCTGGTCATCTATGTAACATCTGGGACCTGGTCATCTATGTTACATCTGGGACCTGGTCATCTATGTAACATCTGGGACCTGGTCATCTATGTTACATCTGGGACCTGGTCATCTATGTAACATCTGGGACCTGGTCATCTATGTTACATCTGGGACCTGGTCATCTATGTAACATCTGGGACCTGGTCATCTATGTTACATCTGGGACCTGGTCATCTATGTAACATCTGGGACCTGGTCATCTATGTTACATCTGGGACCTGGTCATCTATGTAACATCTGGGACCTGGTCATCTGGGACTTGGTCATCTATGTAACATCTGGGACCTGGTCATCTATGTTACATCTGGGACCTGGTCATCTATGTAACATCTGGGACCTGGTCATCTATGTAACATCTGGGACCTGGTCATCTATGTAACATCTGGGACCTGGTCATCTATGTAACATCTGGGACCTGGTCATCTATGTTACATCTGGGACCTGGTCATCTATGTATCTGGGACCTGGTCATCTACATCTGGGACCTGGTCATCTATGTTACATCTGGGACCTGGTCATCTATGTAACATCTGGGACCTGGTCATCTATGTTCTGGGACATCTGGGACCTGGTCATCTATGTAACATCTGGGACCTGGTCATCTATGTTACATCTGGGACCTGGTCATCTATGTAACATCTGGGACCTGGTCATCTGGGACTTGGTCATCTATGTAACATCTGGGACCTGGTCATCTATGTTACATCTGGGACCTGGTCATCTATGTAACATCTGGGACCTGGTCATCTATGTTACATCTGGGACCTGGTCATCTATGTAACATCTGGGACCTGGTCATCTATGTTACATCTGGGACCTGGTCATCTATGTAACATCTGGGACCTGGTCATCTATGTAACATCTGGGATCTGGTCATCTATGTAACATCTGGGACCTGGTCATCTGCGACCTGTTCATCTGGGACCTGGTCATCTATGTTACATCTGGGACCTGGTCATCTATGTAACATCTGGGACCTGGTCATCTATGTAACATCTGGGACCTGGTCATCTGCGACCTGTTCATCTGGGACCTGGTCATCTATGTTACATCTGGGACCTGGTCATCTATGTAACATCTGGGACCTGGTCATCTGCGACCTGTTCATCTGGGACCTGGTCATCTATGTTACATCTGGGACCTGGTCATCTATGTAACATCTGGGACCTGGTCATCTATGTAACATCTGGGACCTGGTCGCATTCATCTGGGACCTGGTCATCTATGTAACATCTGGGACCTGGTCATCTATGTAACATCTGGGACCTGGTCATCTGCGACCTGTTCATCTGGGACTTGGTCATCTATGTTACATCTGGGACCTGGTCATCTATGTTACATCTGGGACCTGGTCATCTATGTAACATCTGGGACTTGGTCATCTATGTTACATCTGGGACCTGGTCATCTATGTAACATCTGGGACCTGGTCATCTGCGACCTGTTCATCTGGGACCTGGTCATCTATGTTACATCTGGGACCTGGTCATCTATGTTACATCTGGGACCTGGTCATCTATGTTACATCTGGGACCTGGTCATCTATGTTACATCTGGGACCTGGTCATCTATGTAACATCTGGGACCTGGTCATCTATGTTACATCTGGGACCTGGTCATCTATGTTACATCTGGGACCTGGTCATCTATGTAACATCTGGGACCTGGTCATCTGCGACCTGTTCATCTGGGACTTGGTCATCTATGTAACATCTGGGACCTGGTCATATATGGTGGAATCACAGGGGAACCTGTAGTCTGTAGTAGTTACATGTTCACTACTAGACTTTTTTGGATTCATGGTTTTGGGGCTGATTTATGATCGGGCGTCATGGTAACCATGGACAAAAATGTACTCCAGAATGTAAATACATACACAGTAAAAGGGTGTCTTTGACCCCCCAGTTGTCAGGAGACCTCTGACCCCCAGTCCCCCTGATGCATTGAACTGACCTTCTGTCCTCCATCGTGCATCTCTATTGGAATACATGGGAGGTGGTTTTTGTGATGTCTTCCATTACATTTGGCTTCAGAGCAGCAACACAAACAGAAACTCTCTAAAGTCACATCCTATAATGGGCTTGTGGAAATGCAGGCTGTCAAAGCTGAAGCAGTCAGTAGCTGAAATATCTTATTACAAGCCCACTAGTATGTAGAACCACAGAACCACTAAACACTAGATGTGACAACACATCTATCAGCACTTCCTGGAAATTCTCTGGTTCAGTCAATCTTCTGTTTGAGTAATTTATCTTCCCAGTAGATGGTGGTGTTCTGTTCTGAGCTAATGTATGGTAGCATGGAAGCTAATGTCATTTCCTGGTAAGGCCATCTCTGCTAACATGTAAAAATGATCACATTTAAATTTCCACAAGTCAAGCTTCAGTGTCACGTGTTCACTCGGCTCCGGCGTCATGTGTATTTACAGTAGCCTGTAAACCAGTAAAACACACATTAACAACAACATAAAGCAAAGCCACAACTTCTTAAATAGTTTTATTGTAGAAAATCTAGTTTGGTGCATAGTTCCCATGTACATGTTACAGTATGAACTCAAACACAAATTAGGCTAGCTAAATTACCGACATTAACTGACAGCAGACTATGATATATTGTGATGTAAACAGTAAATGTAGGACCTCCATATATTGGGACAGGGAAGCGTTTTTACATCACACCGTGGGGTTGTAACTAGGTAACAAATACTCATCCTTGGCACTCAGTCAGTAACATACTCTCCTAAACCTTTTGATACTGGCAGCAAGAAAAATACATATTTGCAGCAATCACCGATTAACCCAATTGGTGTTCACATAAACAAATACATTTGAATTCCACATTTAAGGCATTGGAGACATTGATTGACTGACAACGTGCTGTCAACTAGGATGTTCCTATGAGCGTAGTGGGTTCACTTCTGTATACCTGGTCAAACAGAACTTCACAGACCAGGGGTCAACGGCTGTTGGTCAGCCAGGGGTTATTAAGCCATCTGTTGGTCTGGGACAGGATGTGAACTGGCTGGAAGGTGTGTATGTAGCAGCTCATAACACCATTGTTCTGAAGCTGTGGATCATTCCTGTTTAGGCCCAGCCACAGCTTTGGGTTCTGGTTCTCTGTACATGGTACTGAGATGCTCCACTAGCCCCTCCAGCTCAGGGTTTCCCCCCAGATCGGTGATGAGGTGGTAGGCTTCGGCCTCCAGACCCCGGAGAGTCTCCCTGGTATAAGCAAAGGAGCCAACCTTCTCCAGATAGTCCACACAGTACTTCTTGATGTCCACATTCTCTGTTCTCTGCCTCAGAATGTTCTGGACCTGGGTGCTCTCTGGCTGGGACCAGATGGCGTGGATAGTGGGGAAGGAGAACTTCCCCTCCGTGAGGTCTTCACAGAAGCTTTTGTTCTCACTATACTCAGCTGAGTGCAGATTGGCGTAGTCGTCCCTAATCTGGAAGAACAGTCCCAATGTGTCCAGGAGGGGCTTGAGATGTGACAGAAAAGAACAATTAACATGACAATACTAAATACTACGTGAAAGAGACGAGATTCCCCAGGACAATATCCAGGACAATACTAAATACTACGTGAAAGAGACGAGATTCCCCAGGACAATATCCAGGACAATACTAAATACTACGTGAAAGAGACGAGATTCCCCAGGACAATATCCAGGACAATACTAAATACTACGTGAAAGAGACGAGATTCCCCAGGACAATATCCAGGACAATACTAAATACTACGTGAAAGAGACGAGATTCCCCAGGACAATATCCAGGACAATACTAAATACTACGTGAAAGAGACGAGATTCCCCAGGACAATATCCAGGACAATACTAAATACTACGTGAAAGAGACGAGATTCCCCAGGACAATATCCAGGACAATACTAAATACTACGTGAAAGAGACGAGATTCCCCAGGACAATATCCAGGACAATACTAAATACTATGTGAAAGAGACGAGATTCCCCAGGACAATATCCAGGACAATACTAAATACTACGTGAAAGAGACAAGATTCCCCAGGACAATATCCAGGACAATACTAAATACTACGTGAAAGAGACGAGATTCCCCAGGACAATATCCAGGACAATACTAAATACTACGTGAAAGAGACGAGATTCCCAGGACAATATCCAGGACAATACTAAATACTACGTGAAAGAGACGAGATTCCCCAGGACAATACTAAATACTACGTGAAAGAGAACTAATGACCTTTTAGTTCATGTTGAGCTAAGAAGCCTTTTGTTAAATCAGTTTGTCATGTGATCCACAACACTAAAAAATGCGCCATTTATATTCTGATATCTCAACATTTAATATTAAAAAAATAATCACAAATAAATAACTTGCTTCAGCTGATTAAAGT
Organism: Dallia pectoralis; assembly: GCA_029465975.1. Taxonomy (NCBI): domain Eukaryota; kingdom Metazoa; phylum Chordata; class Actinopteri; order Esociformes; family Umbridae; genus Dallia; species Dallia pectoralis. The sequence continues at coordinate 528,267 of CM055759.1, forward strand.
TATATTTGGTCGGTATTCATATCAGTTATTCAGTTTAAAGACTAAATATTGTTATATAATCAACAGCTATAATATATACATATACACACACACACAAGCATGCAGGGAATAAAATGGAAAACCGACTATAATTATTTACATCTTCAGTACGTGATCGTTACTATTGCCTTCTGTTACACCCCAATATTAACATGTAGAACAGTTCTATTAAGACCTTGAGATCTCGGTTCCAGCTGGAGAAGATCTGCATCAGACCCACAGCCAGGCCAAACAGACCCCCGGTCTTCTGGAGGACCATGGATCGGTACTGGCTCTCTGTAGGGCAGGTGTAGGTGTCCCTCCAGTGAATGTCCAGACCCTGGCCACAGTGAAGCTCCAGTAGCTGTCTGGTGAACACATGCACTGCTTCTGGGTGTTCCAGAGTCAGGACCTGAGAGGAAGGAGATGGGGTGAAAACAGTTAAAGCACAATACATCCAAGTAAAAATTGTGAGATATATTTAGCAATGCTACATTATCAAATCAAAGAACCTTCTCCAATCCCAGAAAGTAGACATAGTTGGCAGAGTTGATGACAGATGGAACTCCATAGATGCTGTGAGCGACAGGGAAACCTCTCCTCAGTGTCGAGTTGTCTTCAATGTCATCGATCAGGAGGCTGGCATTATGGAGCATCTCAGTCACCTCGATGATGACCTACAACATCAGGTGTGGACATGGTGGTTGATCGTCTCATACATACAGATGCGGAACTAACATGACATGTGTTTGTGGATATGAGAAACCAGCACCAGATCATCCTGTTGCCACAGCCAGGGGGCGCACTGACAGTAAGAAAAGCAATCTGTAGAAACAGGAAGTGGAGAAGTCCCAGACAAGACTGTTTCCATGTCACTGTCTGACAGTCCGGGTCTGAAACAGTCTGTGTATGTTAAAAGCAGCCAGTCAGACAGTCAGTCAGACACCAGTCAGTCATCTTTAATCCTGTCACATCCAACACATGTTTATTTTCTATAGTGCAGCATTGGTCATGTGGAATATGGCACCATTATGGTCGGGTGTGGTCAGGTGGAGGGCTCTGTATGTGGAGTATGGCACCATTAAGGTCATGTGTGGTCAGGTGGAGGGCTCTGTATGTGGAATATGGCACCATTATGGTCGTGTGTGGTCAGGTGGAGGGCTCTGTATGTGGAATATGGCACCATTATGGTCGTGTGTGGTCAGGTGGAGGGCTCTGTATGTGGAATATGGCACCATTATGGGACGGCCCTGTGAGCAGAGAGAAGCAGGCTGGCAAGGCTTTGGCAGAGGGTATTGGAAGCACATTCACTGGGAGCTGTTTAGAGAGACAAGTAGTATGGCTTGGTAATCAAAGCTGTTAGTGTTAGGCTGCATGGCCACACACAGGAGCGCACACACACACTCGAGCGCACACACACACACACACTCGAGCGCACACACACACACACACACACACACACACAGTCTGGCCATTTCCTTTCCTCTGAACTGGCCTCCTGCCCAGTGAGTGAGTGTGAGTCTCTCTGAGCAATTATCTATTTATATATCCCGCCCAGATCCTCTAACCCGCCCATAACCCTCCCAGATCCTCTAACCCGCCCATAACCCACCCAAATCCTCTAATCCGCCCATAACCCACCCAAATCCTCTAACCCGACCATAACCCACCCCCAAATCCTCGAACCCGCCTGGCCAGTTAGCCTACTACTAACACAACATGACCGGGTCAGACAGTTAGCCTACTACTAACACAACATGACCGGGTCAGACAGTTAGCCTACTACTAAAACAACATGACCGGGTCAGACAGTTATCCTACTACTAACACAACATGACCGGGTCAGACAGTTAGCCTACTACTAACACAACATGACCGGGTCAGACAGTTAGCCTACTACTAACACAACATGACCGGGTCAGACAGTTAGCCTACTACTAACACAACATGACCGGGTCAGACAGTTAGCCTACTACTAACACAACATGACCGGGTCAGACAGTTAGCCTACTACTAACACAACATGACCGGGTCAGACAGTTAGCCTACTACTAACACAACATGACCGGGTCAGACAGTTAGCCTACTACTAACACAACATGACCGGGTCAGACAGTTATCCTACTACTAACACAACATGACCGGGTCAGACAGTTATCCTACTACTAAAACAACATGACCGGGTCAGACAGTTAGCCTACTACTAACACAACATGACCGGGTCAGACAGGCATTCTATTGCCTCAGATGCAGAAAACACGAGCGTCACAAGAAATTCAATCATATTAACGGCACAACCAGGGCTATTAAGAGAATTGCAATGAGAAGTATACTTCATTTATCTAAGGTCTTTTCTATGGCTTTCTGCAGAAAGCAATTTAATCTTTAGGCAATACTACCTGCTGGCTTGTATAGCTCTTTCAGACTCCATTACTGAAGGATATATACTGACAAACTGTTAAGTTCCTGTTTAAATATGACCTCTCTGTGTCCCCTGACATCTTAACACACACCACTGAAGAACCACCAGCACACTGCTCATCAGGAACCTTATAGAATAGGGTTTCCATACCCAATAGAATAGGGTTTCCATACCCAATAGAATAGGGTTTCCATACCCAATAGAATAGGGTTTCCATACCCAATAGAATAGGGTTTCCATACCCAATAGAATAGGGTTTCCATACCCAATAGAATAGGGTTTCCATACCCAATAGAATAGGGTTTCCATACCCAATAGAATAGGGTTTCCATACCCAATAGAATAGGGTTTCCATACCCAAGCATTAGCTGGACTGTTGGAAATCTGTCTGTCAGTGACTCTGGGAACATGGAAACATGTAGTCTGAAGTGTTTCATCATACTTCACCATCTGTCAGTACAGCAAAAACATGTGTATGGTGCCAAAATTATGCCAGAACTGCCTAAATGCACAGTGCCAAATGACATGTATGGGGCAGTTCTTATGCTTTGGGCTTGCTTACAGCAAACAATGACATTCTAGAGTATCATTTGCTTCAGTCTTTGTGGCAGATGTTGAGAGGCCATTTCCTGTTTTAGCATCACAATGTCTCTTGGCAGGCCTGCACATATCCCAACATAATAACTGACCTGAAACCTGTGAGTCAGGCCTCATATCCCAACATAATAACTGACCTGAAACCTGTGAGTCAGGCCTCATATCCCAACATAATAACTCAGGGTTTCTGCAGGTATCAGCCAATCTCATTTAATGCTTTTTCATGCCCTTTTTCATGCCACTTTAAACTAATTTCATGCCCTTGTCCAACTGCAGATACTTTAACACACAAATTGTGAGCATTTGACAATGCTATTTTTTAACTGTCAGATGGCTCACAAGAAGGTTTACAGTCATTTAACGCAACACAAAGTGCTTCACAAAATAATAACACAACAGAAATACTAATATTTAAAACACTGTTCACCGAGCAGCTCGTGTCTCTGCCACGTGGATCTCAAAACAACATGCACTGATAATTAAAGTAATGAAGCTATACGGGTTACGGCAGTAGGCAGATTCGACAAAATCATGTCAACCCCCTGTCCTCCCCACCACCCCATTCCCACACACTCGCTGCAAAATGCCTCTCCGGGTTTACCATCGACACCAGGGCCTGAATTTCGTTAGGTGGGTCACATGGGGGGGTCTAAATATTATGGAGGAGAGAATAACTTCTGATGCATCTATCTAATTTAATCATCTTCATTTATTCATATCTAAACATTTGTGTGCATGAATTGTGCATTTCCAGTTGTGCCACATGTGGGGCCCCTGCAGACTATCTGAATGTGGTTACAGGTTAATAGGTCACTGCTCAAAAAACTATTAAGATTTCCAGTATTTAAATGTATTTTTTTTTAATGTATGTTTTAAATGTTTTATTTTGAAAAACCAAATTACGTGCAACATGTGAAAGACCTTAAGTAAATTGAGGTTTCGAAGTGATTTCACAAAAAATGATTTTTACAGTTTTTAAATGTTTATTAAACGTCTCTTACACCATTTCCAAAATGTAGGTGTACTCTATAAAACAATCTGACAGTGGTTTGAAGTTTCAAGGCCAAATGGTTAAAGAGCTACTGAATTCATAACTTTAAGACGTACTTTATTGACGGTCCCTAACTATAAGCACACGGAGGTTTCTATCCGTCTATATCACCGGGTGTAGTGTGGCTGCTTGCGGGAAAACCGGACCTGATCTCGGGCTCCGAATATCCGTTGAATATCCAATATCCAACCAACTTTACCTCGGTCTGAGATGAAGCAAATATATTTGTGCGGGAATTTCTCGCACTATAAAAACTAACCTTGCGGGAATGGTTTAAATTATGCGCAATCCCCGCAATCCCGCACCGAAATTCAAGCCCCGGACGGGCTTTACCAGGTTCTGAATAGTTCATCCTCCAACCACTTCTGCTGAAACTTGAATTTTTCCATCATTAGATATTTCCTCCATTCTTTCACCACAGCACACACTCACTCACTCACTCACTTGATAGACAGCAGACTCACACTCACAGCACCTTCCATTACTAGCATCAGGTGTCGCGACTTCGTGCACCAGTTGTACAAAACAGCCAATTAAAAGGTTCCGCCTTTCAACCATTACGCTATACTTCCGATCAAAATTAGATTTAGATGTTTATATAGTCAAAATAAATCATGAAAAACAATGTTTTTATTCCATCAAGTTTACATAATTTTTAATGCCTTTGAACATCGAAGTTCATGCTTTTTCATGCCAATTAATGCCTGAATTTTCACAAAATCTATTTAATGACTTTTCATGCTTTTTAATGACCCGCGGAAACCCTGTAACTGACCTGAAACCTGTGAGTCAGGCCTCATATCTCAACATAATATCTGACCTGAAAAATGGATGGCACAGAGGCAAAGAAAGGGCACAGAGGCAGAGGGCACAGAGGCAGAGGGCACAGAGGCAGAGGGCACAGAGGCAGAGGGCACAGAGGCAGAGGGCACAGAGGCAGAGGGCACAGAGGCAGAGGGCACAGAGGCAGAGGGCACAGAGGCAGAGGGCACAGAGGGCACAGAGGCAGAGGGCACAGAGGATGGCGAGTCAGAGAAAAAGAGCCAAAGTGGAAGGTGAGACAGAGGGAGGGAGAGAGGGAGGGAGGGCACATTGGAAGCTAGGAATGCGGAAAATCAGACACAGAGAGCAAAAAAGCGAGGCAAGGCAGAGAGGGAGGCGAGGCAGAGGGAAAGAAGTCGAGTCAGAGAGAGGCAGAGAAGAAGGCGAGTCAGAGAGAGGGGAAATTTAGAGAGGGAGGCAAGAAAAAAATATTAGATTACAGTACTAGAAGAGCCAGGATGTTCTGTGATGTCTGCAAACTAGCTATGAAAATAGCAAGGAAAGCACTTAGCCTACCACTTAAACAGGGGCCTAATGTAACCCTCAGCAGAGTCAGTGCTTTGGCACCCCGGATTCAGACCACAGCACCTGGCACGCCGGATTCAGACCACAGCACCTGGCACGCCGGATTCAGACCACAGCACCTGGCACGCCGGATTCAGACCACAGCACAGGGCACGCCGGATTCAGACCACAGCACCTGGCACGCCGGATTCAGACCACAGCACAGGGCACGCCGGATTCAGACCACAGCACCGGGCACGCCGGATTCAGACCACAGCACAGGGCACGCCGGATTCAGACCACAGCACCGGGCACGCCGGATTCAGACCACAGCACCGGGCACGCCGGATTCAGACCACAGCACCGGGCACGCCGGATTCAGACCACAGCACCGGTCACGCCGGATTCAGACCACAGCACCGGGCACGCCGGATTCAGACCACAGCACCGGGCACGCCGGATTCAGACCACAGCACCGGGCACGACGGATTCAGACCACAGCACCGGGCACGCCGGATTCAGACCACAGCACCGGGCACGCCGGATTCAGACCACAGCACCGGGCACGCCGGATTCAGACCCCAGCACCGGGCACGCCGGATTCAGACCCCAGCACCGGGCACGCCGGATTCAGACCCCAGCACCGGGCACGCCGGATTCAGACCCCAGCACCGGGCACGCCGGATTCAGACTTGTTGCATTGCGGATGTATTTAGAAAATTAATTACTTGAACAGAATAAACAGGATGGTATTTCACAAATGCCCCTAGCCTTCACTTAAAGTGTCTGTATTTATATTTAGCAGTGGGTCCTGGTTGGACCTGGTTAGTCCTGGTTAGACATTATAATGTATTTAAGAGATATGGTCTCCTTTGGGAGCAACAGTGTGATCAGGTGCTTACCTGCAGTTTATCCTCTGGAACATTGAGCCAGTGGTTAAACGCTTGAGAGAGTTTGGTCCGGACTTGTTTTCCTATAAGAAAAAGAAGAAAACAGTAAAACACTGAATTAGTCAAATGTACAATGTATACACAAACCCAATGCCATCTTACATCTCACAGGGCACTATGACAAACCACAGTCAAACACAGTAGGCTACTATGAACCACGGTCAAACGCAGTAGGCTACTATGAACCACGGTCAAACGCAGTAGGCTACTATGAACCACGGTCAAACGCAGTAGGCTACTATGAACCACGGTCAAACGCAGTAGGCTACTATGAACCACGGTCAAACGCAGTAGGCTACTATGAACCACGGTCAAACGCAGTAGGCTACTATGAACCACGGTCAAACGCAGTAGGCTACTATGAACCACGGTCAAACGCAGTAGGCTACTATGAACCACGGTCAAACGCAGTAGGCTACTATGAACCACGGTCAAACGCAGTAGGCTACTATGAACCACGGTCAAACGCAGTAGGCTACTATGAACCACGGTCAAACGCAGTAGGCTAGCCATTATTAGCCATGTATTTAAGTAAAAAGTTCCAGTTCATGTACAGGGATAACTGCCATTACAAATTGACCTGACAGCTTGGAGGCTCCGCTAAATGGGCACTCTGGCATCGCTACATGCATTTTACACACGTCGCTACATGCATTTTACACACGTCGCTACATGCATTTTACACACGTCGCTACATGCATTTTACACACGTCGCTACATGCATTTTACACACGTCGCTACATGCATTTTACACACGTCGCTACATGCATTTTACACACGTCGCTACATGCATTTTACACACGTCGCTACATGCATTTTACACACGCCGCTACATGCATTTTACACACGTCGCTACTTGCATTTTACACACGTCGCTACTTGCATTTTACACACGTCGCTACATGCATTTTACATGCATTTTACACACGTCGCTACATGCATTTTACACACGTCGCTACATGCATTTTACACACGTCGCTACATGCATTTTACACACGTCGCTACATGCATTTTACACACGTCGCTACATGCATTTTACACACGTCGCATTGCATTTTACACACGTTTTAAACACCTTCTGGCCAATTACTGTACGTGTGAAACAAATCTCACTCTCAGAAATCTCACAGACATGATACACACCATCTAAGGTCACCACCGGGTTATCGCCACATCTACAGTCACCACAGGGTTATCGCCACATCTACAGTCACCACAGGGTTATCGCCACATCTACAGTCACCACAGGGTTATCGCCACATCTACAGTCACCACAGGGTTATCGCCACAACTAGACGACACACTACAAGAAATCAAGCTAAAATGCTTGCTAGCCCTAAAAGAGAGTACACAGTAACTGAACGATTAATTGCATTTGTGATAATATCAGAAGTTCACATACATCCGTTTTATTGTGTTATTGTGTGCGAGTGTGTCTGTCCACCTGGTAGCTGCAGAAGATATTTGTAGGGTTCCAGTAGAATATTGTTTGTATGTGTGTGTGTCTGTCCACCTGGTAGCTGCAGCAGATATTTGTAGGGTTCCAGTAGAATATTGTTTGTATGTGTGTGTGTGTGTATGTATATGTGTGTCCACCTGGTAGCTGCAGAAGGTATTTGTAGGGTTCCAGTAGAATATTGTTTGTATGTGTGTGTGTCTGTCCACCTGGTAGCTGCAGAAGATATTTGTAGGGTTCCAGTAGTATATTGTTTGTATGTGTGTGTGTGTGTATGTATATGTGTGTCCACCTGGTAGCTGCAGAAGGTATTTGTAGGGTTCCAGTAGTATTCTCTCTGGCCCACCACCTCCTGTTTCCTTGTTTCCATCCATCACCACACCCACTTACCAATTGATGAACCTGCACAGAACAAATAAAAACACCAGTTCCTATAATTACAGTTGTTTGTGGGATTTATACACCTTGTTTACATCATTTATTTAAAACAGCTGTATGACTGCCTAAAAACAGCTGTATGAATGCTTTAAAACATCTGTACGACTGCTTTAAAACAGCTGTATGTCTCTAGAACGGTGGTTTTCAAATCAGGACCTCAAAGCCAGTTCAACTGCTCTTTTCATATCAACCCTCTAATCAGGGACTCATCTAGACCTGGTCCACTCGGTGGGTTTAATTGATGATGAGGTAGAACAAAAACCCAGCAGGTCCCGTACCTTGTAGGGTAATATCTGAACTAAACCTGGTCTAGATCCTAAAATGCAGACTGACTCTGGGCAATGATCAAGAAAACGTGAAGGGTTTTGTTTGTGTGAAACGTCAGTTCCAATTAAAAAAAATTAAACGAGCAGCTTAGTTAAACGGTTATTTTAATAAGTTCAATAAAAGCCTATTCAAAAAAAACTATTCAGAGTAAACATAGCTCCACCCACCTCGTCAGCCAGTATCCGGGAAACTACCCCACTTCCGGGGAACTACCCCACTTCCGCCTTCAGTCTAGACTCGTTTCTTAGCTAGCCAATTTGCTAACATTCGCGCGCAGGTCGAAAGCTTTTCGTATAATTTGTTTCAACATCCAAAAATATTCAGCAGATCATCGTAGATCAGAATGAGCTTACAGTTTGAAACTAAAATACCAGACTGTAAAACATAATGAAGTAGCTATTCGGTCCACAAAATGACATGATGGCGATATTCTAGTGAGCCAGTCGACTGTCAAGACGGTTTGGTGGAGAAGTGCTTGTTTCCTCAGCTGCTGCTATATACTGCTGCTACATACACCATGACTTCATTACAGAGCAGCAGTAGGTGGGGCCCTACTATATGCCGATGGGCCTGTGGACTTGAAACTGAGGGACTTGTAGTTTCTACTGCTTTTTAGTCTCGTCTTTCCCCGTTCTGTGATTCTTGTAAATAACTAATTTATGACTACTTCTCCCATCTACCCCGGCCTTGCTGTTTCCATGCTGTCATGCAAATATAACGGCACAATTTTACCTGAAACCAGCCAATCATACAATCTAGAGGGCGTCAACCTCAGTGTGGTGTCCAATGAGCGAACACATTGATGTCCGTGGGTGGTTTTGTGTACCTGTCAGTCAGATGCAGAAGGGGAGGGGCCACAAATCTAGCTGGCTGTAGACACGGATTACGACTTGTCTAATTCACATCCCAACATCAAAACGAACCAGGGTCAGCGGACAAACGCTCGAAAACAATTCATATTGTAGGATTCAATGATTTTATGGATAAACCTGAACATTTCCTACGTCGAAAGAACCAATTCTCAACTTGAGTTCATAGGTAAGATGCCGTGCTTGTGCATGGAAAGCTTAGGACGGGAAAATGTACTAACCGACTACACCGAGTGTCGATGAGTGAGAGATAAAAACGGATTGGAAGAATAGCAAATGTGCTTTAAATGAAGCAAGAGCAAAGGAATTAATCATAAACATGGAGTATTTACTGGTACATACACATGTTCACATCAAATGTCCTCGGGAAAACAGTTTCTTCAATGAATATTTATAATATCTAGGCTAATCTGTTTGCAAATTTCTACATTATGACTTATGGTGGTAAACAATGCGTCTAGCTATCGTAAATCACAGTTGCCTGTCGTGTTGTGGACATCATAATCGTAATGGTCACTTTTTGCTGGGTTAACACGGTTACAAGCCAATGTTGTGCTGGAATTTAACACGACCAACACTTTCTGCTGGTGTGACTGGCTGGTAGGCATCAAATATCCACTGTTTGGAGGAAATGCTGCCCAGTTAGTCACAACTAGATCTTATGTAAGACTGAATACACAATAGTCTGAACTATTTGCGGTTCATTGTAATTGTACATATCTTTTTCTCTGACTTACAGTACATCCCTGGAGTTTCACTAATCTGTCGCGATATGAGCGAGCTACATTTCTTTTGTGCTTTAATTTTAGCCCAACAACAATGTTACAATTGAATCAGATTACTCGCCCTTTAGTTGTTCGTCCTGATACTGATTTGGATGTTTTCCCTCGACGATTTGTTCGTTTTTGTTGCCTGATATATTCCGCGTAGACACATCCCTTGCACGTCCTGGCGTTATTGTTGGCAAAAATTGCAAAAAGAAGTGAGCAGAGACGAAATGGCTGCAGATATCGCGAATCCGTTTGCCTCCTCTGCCTTCCGAGGTGCAGTGTTCAGTGTGCTGTGTTCAGTGTGCCGAGTACGTGAGGTCCAGGGGGATATTGGACCTGCTACTTGTATGTGAATTGACATGCCGAGACGCCTTTTGCTGTCTGCTGGTTAGGGTCGGGGACACTGACTGGTTGAGGTGACATTGTGTTAACGAAGACAACTCGTTCACCGATAGTTGGTTTAAGCCACTGGAGCATTGTACAATTCTGTATTTGAGGCTACTTTATTGGGTTTGACCTTTCTGCTAAGTGTTGTCAGATTGTTGTGTCAGTTCTTTGTCAGAGGCACAACCCTATCGATGTACTCGGATGTCAGCAGATCTGGAGCCGACCACCTTATCGCACAGACGGGTGAATCAATCTGTCTCCAGTCGTCCCGCAGCACTGTTACTCTCAATAAGTTTAAAGTGTACATTACCCGTGTAATGGGGTTGTATTGTGTCATGTCAGTTGTTGGGAAGGGGTTTTGAGCTTTGTTTTATTGCACTATTTGGCTATCGAGTCTCCGCGGAAGAGCTGCGTACCGCCGTTTGGGAGACAAGGGACTACAATACCGATGTTTAGTAAGCAAGCTGTTATCTCCCCGATGTCGGAAGAACAATGTCACTATACCGATCATTATGAGAAACACAATCGCGATTGTACACGATGTGGTTGGTCTATTTTCACCGAGTGTTATAACTGTTTTTGCTGTGTGGCAGACTGGATAGGAGCTACAGAAATGGCGTCATCCACTGCTGCTGTAGCGCAGTACAGACACACTAGAACAGACACACTAGAACAGACACACTAGAACAGACACACTAGAACAGACACACTAGAACAGACACACTAGAACAGAAAGACAATGTTCAGAAGAAAACAAGCTACTGTTCCGTTAGTTAGCACTTTATGCATGATTTTGCTGTTCGAGTAATTCTATTTTTTTGTTATCCAGTTGTAACTATCTCCAAACGGTTCGAAAAGTTGGTGCAATTCACAGTCGTTTTTGTTTATTACAAGTGATTTGCAATGTTAGTCTGTTTCTTGTTCATGTTTTTGCCTGGATGCTCACGGCTGTCTGTCGCGGAAGAGAACACACGGACACAAAGTGCACGTAGACCGCTTGGGTCCGTATGCTAATGTGAATGATCAGCTTAGTCCGGTTTACTACATGTTGTATGTTAAGGAAAATGTGGATGTTTGATGGATGCACATTTGTATCAATCGTTGTGTCACAGTAAAAACCAGGATTTCAAACACTGCGTTTTTGTAAACGATTTACAACCGATCTACACATTTTGGTTTATTCTACATTTTGATAAGCAATTGAAGTGTCCTTCTTCCGTGTGAAAAAACAAACAACACAATGTTCACGAACTAACGACTGGGGTATTCATATCAACTGTACGAAACATATTGTCTCAGACCTAAAACGCCCGTTTCCTGATGGGACACTGCTTTATCTGTCTTGCTCTGTACAGTAATTGGCTGTGTAGGTGACTGTGTACACTATGATCTTGTCAATGTGCTAGTCACTAGCCTTACGTTCAGTCTGCTTGTTCCACAGTGTTTAGCATGATAAACAAGAACAAGGTATAGCAGTATAGAGGAGTGTGATACATGCCTCCCCGTAGACTGCCACTCAGGCTAGTGAACTTGCTCCTACAGATACAGGAACACATTATAGACCAGTGGACTTGCTCCTACAGATACAGGAACACATTATAGAGCTGTGGAAGAGGAAGGACCAGATGTGTCATGTGTTAAACAAAATTCAGACCCAACTGACAATTTCCTTTTTTGTCTGACACAGATCCGTTAGGCTGGTCACCGAAAAGGATCCCAGAAGACTCAGACAGAGATGAAGGTACTTCATACATTCCCATACCTTTCTCATGCTTTCAAGCTGGTGCTTTAAACTTTCATAATCTGGTGTATTGGTGTCTGACTTGCTGTTTCCTCAAGGATGAGATTTCCAAAGAGGTCTTAGTTTTTAAAAAATGCATGGAAATCATTCATTCAAAGAGGGAAATCTTGTAAAAGTGTTTGTATGAGGGGTTTAGGGACCTCATGCGCTCTAGTTTCCATCCAGTCTGTCACAACAGGGACAAGTTGGAGCGTGGCTTTGTTTGCCTGTACTTTTTTTGGACTGTAACAGACAGCCCTTGTTTCTGTTTCTATGGTAACAATGTGCATGCTGTTGCCCACCTGAAGGACCTGTCCCAGACAGTTGGCTTGGTGCTGCCTGATGTGAGAGAACCTAAGGGAGTTTAAGGGAGTTATTACAACTGGTTGAAAAAAATGGGTCTTTCGGTTTTGTGGGTGTGTTTGTTGTGTGGGTGTTTTTTGTGTGGGTGCATAGGCTATGCGGTAGGGTGGCAAGACAGAAGCCTTTTTTCTTTAAAAGAAAAACATCCAAGCCCGGTTGAAGTTTACAAAAACAAATAGTCTCCCAAATTTGGGCAAATGCGTTATGGCCCGATGAAACTAAGGTTGAACCTTTTGGCCATAACTCCAAATGTATTTTTGGCGCAAAAATAACACTTCACATCACCCGAAAGAACACCATACCAACAGCGAAGCATGGTGGTGGCAGCATCATGCTTTGGGGCTGTTTTTTCCCAGTCGGAACCGATGCCTTAGTCAGAGTGGAGGAAATTATGAACAGTACCAAATACCAAGCAATTTTGGCACGGAACCTTCAGGGCTTTCGTTAGAAAGCTGAAGATGACGTTTTCCTTTCAGAACAACACCCCAAAGCACACATCCGAATACACAAAAGCATGGCTTCACCAGAAGATTAGCATTTTGGAATGCCCCAGCCCGAGCCCAAACCTGTATCCGATGTGCCATGTTAATTGACTCCTACCCAAAAAAACTTGAGTGCTGTAATAAAATAATTAATTTTTGTTGGTTTTTCCATTGAAATGTTTACACTGTCACATTAAAGGTGGATACGTTTGGCCATGATTTATCCTTGTGGGTGTGTAGACTTTTTATATTCACTGTAGCTGTCACACCTAGCTTGTCTTATCTGATTCAATCAACATCGGAGCAACATATCTGTTATGCCAGGGTCCAGACCTACATGAATGAGAGAACATCTGAATCTGAATTAGCTCGTTGTGTTAGAAAATATTAGCTATTGGTATCAACCATGTTTTTTTTATCAGACAGCCCCCCATAACTTGTTTTCCTTAAAGCACATTATTTATTCACATGATCTCATTTTAGATGAAAGTTCCTCTGAACATCTCTCCCCCCCATCCGGCAAGTGAACTTTTACTGAGAATAATGTGATTATTTTTGCGTTTAGTTGAGACAATAGCCTGTTGCTTTTAGATGGTAATGCTGTTTGTCAGATTCAATATATTGTAGGGACCCTGGTGGTGCCACTACTCCGCCCCTACTAATGGGATATCCCAAATAGGCCACATTACATAAGCAAAATATACACAGGAAACATTTCCACTGTTTATTGTGACTGCAAGATTCTAACTTATGGGGTATGTATTAACAGAAAGCACTGGTAACTTTACCGTTGTCTTCAGTCACTCTCCTGTGTACTTATAGCGTGTCAGAACTCCCCTCCCCTAGGTTTTTTAGCCAATCAAATTACGGCGTTTCTAGTACCGTCCTCCTGGCGCTGCGGTCGGAATTGACCCAAATCGCTTCACAAACTCATAACGGAGTTCGCTAAAATATTAGTGGGGACAATTTAGTCATGTTAAAATGTTGTTGGGGACATGTCCCCAGCGTCCCCCCTAAACCTACGCCCATGTGAGGCACTTTCTTGCAGGATTTTACTGAACATATCAGACAACGAGGGTGCATGCCCCTCATCTAGTGCAGAGAGACGAGTCTTTTTTTCTGCGCTCTGATCTCCGTGCGCAGGCTGCTCCGTGCCCTACTGCTCCGTGCGCTGCTGCTCCGTGCGCTGCTGCTCCGTTCCCTACTGCTCCGTGCGCTATTGCTCCGTCTCCACGCGGGTTCTCCGCATCCATAGCCGCCTGGATCATTTCTCGTGCGCGCTGCTTTATTTCTGCATCCAAGTAATGGTCTTTATAACGCGGATCAAGTACAGTCGCGATGAAGTGCAGAGGATCCGAATAGATCACAACATATTTCGGCCGTATTGTTTCGGTGATAAAAGTATTTCGGCCGAAAACCGAAAATGCCCTTGGGCCATTTTCGGCCGAAAATTTTCGGTGGCCGAATATTCGGTGCATCCCTATTAAGGAGTATATCTGTAGCTGTTATAGAGAGCTTGTTTAGGAGTATATCTGTAGCTGTTATAGAGAGCTTGTTTAGGAGTATATCTGTAGCTGTTATAGAGAGCTTGTTTAGGAGTATATCTGTAGCTGTTATAGAGAGCTTGTTTAGGAGTATATCTGTAGCTGTTATAGAGAGCTTGTTTAGGAGTATATCTGTAGCTGTTATAGAGAGCTTGTTTAGGAGTATATCTGTAGCTGTTATAGAGAGCTTGTTTAGGAGTATATCTGTAGCTGTTATAGAGAGCTTGTTTAGGAGTATATCTGTAGCTGATATAGAGTGCTTGTTTAGGAGTATATCTGTAGCTGATATAGAGAGCTTGTTTAGGAGTATATCTGTAGCTGTTATAGAGAGCTTGTTTAGGAGTATATCTGTAGCTGATATAGAGAGCTTGTTTAGGAGTATATCTGTAGCTGTTATAGAGAGCTTGTTTAGGAGTATATCTGTAGCTGTTAGAGAGCTTGTTTAGGAGTATATCTGTAGCTGATATAGAGAGCTTGTTTAGGAGTATATCTGTAGCTGTTATAGAGAGCTTGTTTAGGAGTATATCTGTAGCTGTTATAGAGAGCTTGTTTAGGAGTATATCTGTAGCTGTTATAGAGAGCTTGTTTAGGAGTATATCTGTAGCTGATATAGAGAGCTTGTTTAGGAGTATATCTGTAGCTGTTATAGAGAGCTTGTTTAGGAGTATATCTGTAGCTGTTATAGAGAGCTTGTTTAGGAGTATATCTGTAGCTGATATAGAGAGATTGTTTAGGAGTATATCTGTAGCTGTTATAGAGAGCTTGTTTAGGAGTATATCTGTAGCTGTTATAGAGAGCTTGTTTAGGAGTATATCTGTAGCTGATATAGAGAGATTGTTTAGGAGTATATCTGTAGCTGTTATAGAGAGATTGTTTAGGAGTATATCTGTGTCTCAGAGGACCGTATATACCCTTTCCTACACCCCTTCTGAACCCCCCTGTTCCCTATGTAGGCTACTACTTCTAGTAGGCAGACTGCTGTCTGGGTCCAAAATGGTGTACTATATGAGTGTGGCATTTGGGATGGGGCCTTTCCTGCATACCTCTGTGTGACACACAAGCATGTTCATTGTGGCACAACCTGGTGCCAGAGGACTCTGGCCATCGTTCCATAAAGCATTTGTCATGTATTTTTGACAAGCCCCCTTTGGATAATTTCTCTGAGATAATCACAATTACCTCTAACACAGCAAGATGTCATTTATAGACCAAAACATGTCAACCGTTCCCTGTCTGTGTGGGTACGTGTCTGTATGTGTGTCTGTCTCTGTATGTGTGGCTTTGGACTAAAGGCCTCATTATGCTTCTGCGTCAACTCCACGGCGTAGCTATGCCATCACTCCTACGGCGTTGTGGCCGTTTATGGTTCTGCGTCGGGTTGCGTTGCATTTCACCGCCAGATGTATAATCTGACCAATCACAGCCCTCGACGCGTAGTTTCAAATTTTTGGAGGTGCACGTCGAGCTACGGCGGAGGGGTCGGAGGGGTTCGCGTCGACGCAGAGGGGTCTGTGAGGGTACGCCTTTTTTATTTTCCCAACATTTCTTCCATTACTGCTCTTGTTCAGTCCAGTTGTGTCTCCAGTCCTGTTTCCTCCCAATGGATTCAATTATTTTTTTCTCTGTTTTTCCGGGTCCATGGGCTGGGTTTTTGTAAATACACTTTTGTGACAACTGCTGATGTATAAAATACATTTGAATGACTGATTCCTAGACATCCATGTCAAGCTGCCCATTGTCCAGCCTGTAAGCCTCTTGTGTAATTTTGAGGGCTCGTTCGTTCACATAATGTATCTAGTTGTGTTTGCAGAGAGTTTAAAGAGCTTGATGATTCTAGCCAATCCCTGCGGACGATGCCTCCCCTTGGTTGATAAGGCCCAGTTTTGGTTAATAAATGGTTCTGTAGATCAAATTCTCAAGCCTTCATTATGTAGAGCCGTGGTTGTGCAGTAAACAGTTTTGGGAAACTAAAAATGAAATGCACATTTTTATTTTTTTCGTTGTAAAGCACGTTTAATTGCTTCTATGTATAAATTGTGCTATATAAATAAACTTGCTTGCTTGCTCTGGGAGAGAGGAGGTGCCAGTATTTGATGGTTACGGAAGAGAGGAGCCAGTATCTGATGGTTGAGGGAGAAAGGAGGAGCCAGTATCTGATGGTTGAGGGAGGAAGGAGGAGCCAGTATCTGATGGTTGAGGGAGGAAGGAGGAGCCAGTATCTGATGGTTGAGGGAGGAAGGAGGAGCCAGTATCTGATGGTTGAGGGAGGAAGGAGGAGCCAGTATCTGATGGTTGAGGGAGGAAGGAGGAGCCAGTATCTGATGGTTGAGGGAGGAAGGAGGAGCCAGTATCTGATGGTTGAGGGAGGAAGGAGGAGCCAGTATCTGATGGTTGAGGGAGGAAGGAGGAGCCAGTATCTGATGGTTGAGGGAGGAAGGAGGAGCCAGTATCTGATGGTTGAGGGAGGAAGGAGGAGCCAGTATCTGATGGTTGAGGGAGGAAGGAGGAGCCAGTATCTGATGGTTGAGGGAGGAAGGAGGAGCCAGTATCTGATGGTTGAGGGAGGAAGGAGGAGCCAGTATCTGATGGTTGAGGGAGGAAGGAGGAGCCAGTATCGGATGGTTGAGGGAGGAAGGAGGAGCCAGTATCTGATGGTTTAGGGAGAGAGGAAGTGCCAGTATCTGATGGTTTAGGGAGAGAGGAAGTGCCAGTATCTGATGGTTTAGGGAGGAAGGAGGAGCCAGTATCTGATGGTTTAGGGAGGAAGGAGGAGCCAGTATCTGATGGTTTAGGGAGGAAGGAGGAGCCAGTATCTGATGGTTTAGGGAGGAAGGAGGAGCCAGTATTGGATGGTTTAGGAAGGTGGCTGTGAGTCAGTCTACAATGAGGAGAACAACAAATAAAAAAACAGGCCACCTCCATCTTCTCCTTCTCATCTGTTTTTTGAGTGTTGTCATAGCTCCTCTGTCCTGCAGATGATCCAGCAATATGATTGAGGCACATAAACTGTACTGTTGTCTAAACCCAACTCTACTGAATGACTGATTGATGAAGGGACGTATGGGTAAGCTGAGGAGGTCTGTCATTTCTGCAGACGTTTCTCTAAGATTACCTGACACCCTTTTCATCCATCTCTTCCTTTCACTGATAAAACCACCTAAAAATTTGAGGCTACATTGTAAATGAGTGAAAGTGGATTTCCTCTGTTCCTGTTTTGGCCTGGTCCTTCTCTGGGACAAGTGTATTTTTACTGATCCTGTTTTGGCCTGATTCTTTTTTAGGACAACTGGATTTTTTTGTAACACTGTTCCTGGTTTGGCCTGGTCCTTCTCTAGGAAAAGTGGATTTACTCTGTCGCAATTCCTAGTCCACCAGGGACATCTAGTGGGCTAGGAGCACATTGTTTTTTCTGAGCACTGGTATTTCGGTCACAGCTGTTTAGCATTTAGTAATTAAAGTGTCACGGCTGTATGGGATTTGGTGATTGTGTGTATGGATCTGGGTGCACAGTGTTGGTTATTATTTCCAAGTCACAAGATTGAATTGAGGTGAGTGTTAGTTTAAGAGAATGGCTGTTGTTTGAATTTAAGTCACTGTATATGCGCACTATTATTTCAAACAGAGTTTTTCTGCTGTTCGCGGTTTGTTTTATGTTTATTTTAAATAAACCTGTCTTGAACGGATTAACCTGGCTCTGAATTTGGCTTCCTGCACTACACCTACTAAGAAATCTTGACACAGATCCTGGTTTGGCCTGGTCCTTTTCTAGGACAAGTGGATGTAGGGGTGTTGAATTGTGACTGTGTTGATGAGCGTGTTGGGTTGTGACTGTGTTGATGAGCGTGTTGGGTTGTGACTGTGTTGATGAGGGTATTTTTTATGTATTCTGTTCAGGGATTTTTGTGTTTGTATTTACGGTGAGGTAATGAATTATTGTTAAACACTGAACACTATCTCCTTCTCTCGCTCTCCCCCTTCTCTTCCCTCCCTCCTACCTCCACTTCTACCCCTTTCCCTCTCCCTCCATTTCTACCCCTTTCTTCATCCCTCGCTCTCCCCCAGACTCTGGAGGAGCCTCCCTACCTGACAGTGGGCACTGATGTCAGCGCCAAGTACAGAGGGGCTTTTTGTGAAGCCAAGATCAAGACGGCAAAGAGATTGGTGAAGGCCAAGGTAAGATGTGTTGTAAATGAATGTCACAACGAATGTCCTCAGAGACCTTTTGCATTGCTATTCACATGGACTTAAAGTGATTCATTACTAAGTGTTTATTAACTTGAGGATGTTGTTGTTAAAGGTCAACGATTAGCTTAAAAACATTTGGAGGAACAAATGTGTGGCTAACTAACAATGTTGGAATTGGGGCAGCCAGACCCATTAGAAAGTTGGTCTACTGACAATTGCAGCTTTTACAGATGTTATTCTTATCATAGTAATCCTCTGATGGGCTTGGTGAGAAATGTTTAGATCCTAAGTCCAATTAGTGTAGAGTTATATTAATATAAAGTCACAATGGGGAAACAAATCTGCATAAATAAAAGGTGTATCTTTCATTAAGGACAACCCCTCAGTCAGTATTTTAGTGTAGAGTTTGTTCCTAAGCATCTGCTATATGACCACACACCTCAGGAAATCTCTAGTACACAGCAGGTGAACGAACCGGAAACTATTATTTCAAATAAATGTCTGTATGACTAGTATCTATTGACCATGGAAATACATTTGTCCTACATTATATTTAAGTATATATTGAAACTGATTCTAGATGAGCTGGGAGCTCTGGATAATTTGACTGGATGAGGGTTACATTCAGAGCAGCTGTTCAGTTGGATGGACAACTGAACTGATTAGAGCCTCCAGTCAGTCAATCTTGTACGGTGGGCCTGTCATGGAGGTAGTCCTCAGTGTGTATGTGTGTGTAATTGAACAGTCAATTATGTACTGTAGGTAGGGCTGGCACTATGGCAAGTTTTTACATGATATACATGGCAAATTTGAAAACATTTACTTGCTCATAAGTGCTTAACTTTAAACTTAAAACGTTTGTTTATTTTAGTGCAATTCACAGAACATTAAACATAAATTCAACAAGGCCATTACTATTATTAGACCCAATGGGAAGTAAAAAAAATATCCCAACCTCCCCAATAACTGAAATACACCCATCGTGATAGACCACTGTAAATAACATTAGCAATAACTTTACACAACAGTCCAGTCCCCTTAAATATGAACTTACCAATGCCCAAGTGCAGCCGGTCTGGTCCAGTTGTTAAATAGAGCTTCTTAAAACCTTTCTACTCCACCGTCCTAATTGGCATTATGTCTTTTGCGAGACAGTAACTAACTACATCCGTAATATCCTTGTATCTATCAGATGTTTTATCGCATGGTGTAGCTCACGGTATCCGTAATATCCTTATATCTATCAGATGTTTTATCGTATGGTGTATTAGACAGTAGCCAACGGTATCCGTATGGTGTAATAGAGAGTAGCTAACGGTATCCGTAATATCATTATATCTATCAGATGTTTTATCGTATGGTGTATTAGACAGTAGCCAACGGTATCCGTATGGTGTAATAGAGAGTAGCTAACGGTATCCGTAATTGTATCTATCAGATGTTTTATCGTATAATTGCTAAACATGCTGCTCTTACCGTTTGTTGTGTAACAACGTCACTCGTTGTCGATGGGCGATTAGCTGCAGGAGGACTGACACTTTCTGGTCCTCAGGGTGGTACCGGTTTGTGGTACCGTTTAAATGGTAGAACAGGTTTGTGGTACCGTTTAAATGGTAGAACAGGTTGGTGGTACAGGTTTAAATGGTAGAACAGGTTTGTGGTACGGTTTAAATGGTAGAACAGGTTGGTGGTACCGGTTTAAATGGTAGAACAGGTTTGTGGTACGGTTTAAATGGTAGAACAGGTTTGTGGTACCGTTTAAATGGTAGAACAGGTTTGTGGTACGGTTTAAATGGTAGAACAGGTTTGTGGTACCGTTTAAATGGTAGAACAGGTTGGTGGTACCGGTTTAAATGGTAGAACAGGTTGGTGGTACCGGTTTAAATGGTAGAACAGGTTTGTGGTACCGTTTAAATGGTAGAACAGGTTTGTGGTACGGTTTAAATGGTAGAACAGTTTTGTGGTACCGTTTAAATGGTAGAACAGGTTGGTGGTACAGGTTTAAATGGTAGAACAGGTTGGTGGTACCGGTTTAAATGGTAGAACAGGTTTGTGGTACGGTTTAAATGGTAGAACAGGTTTGTGGTACCGTTTAAATGGTAGAACAGGTTGGTGGTACCGGTTTAAATGGTAGAACAGGTTTGTGGTACCGTTTAAATGGTAGAACAGGTTTGTGGTACCGTTTAAATGGTAGAACACGTTGGTGGTACAGGTTTAAATGGTAGAACAGGTTTGTGGTACGGTTTAAATGGTAGAACAGGTTTGTGGTACCGTTTAAATGGTAGAACAGGTTGGTGGTACAGGTTTAAATGGTAGAACAGGTTTGTGGTACCGTTTAAATGGTAGAACAGGTTTGTGGAACCGGTTTAAATGGTAGAACACGTTCTGCTCCTCAGGTACCGTTTAAATGGTAGAGTCTTAGTTAGCACAACTCGCCGACATATTTAGCAAATAGTATTGTACTGCGGTTTGTCCGACCGTAAAAAGCCAAATCACTGCCATATCACTGACGATGTACCACCCTTTAAGACAGAATGTATTCGTTTTCTTCTCGTAAATCCAACTCATCTTTCCACATTTAGTTTGGTCTATATTACGCGCCTTTGATGTGCGCATGTGCAGGTACCTGCACGCTCGTGCTGTCTCATAAGCTCATTGGTCTATATTACGCGCGGTTGATGTGCGCATGTGCAGGTACCTGCACGCTCGTGCTGTCTCATAAGCTCATTGGTCTATATTACGCGCGGTTGATGTGCGCATGTGCAGGTACCTGTACGCTAGTGCTGTCTCATTAATTGTTTGTTTAAAGCAAGTTTGCAGTGAACGTTTGAGGAAAACTTTACTGCACGGAAATTGGATTTTATACATCATTTATTACATATTTATCATTGAGTTTGTATATTTTTTTATTGCGATAAATATCGATATTGATTTATCGCCCCGCCTTAACTGTGGGCCTGTCATGGAAGTAGTCCTCACACTGTGTGTGTGTGTGTGTGTGTGTGTGTGTGTGTGTGGATAGGTTTAAATCCTCTGTCCTCACCTCTCCCGACTCTGGGATGAGTTTAAATCCTCTGTCCTCACCTCTCCCGACTGTGGGATGAGTTAAATCCTCTGTCCTCACCTCTTCCGACTGTGGGATGAGTTTAAATCCTCTGTCCTCACCTCTTCCGACTGTGGGATGAGTTAAATCCTCTGTCCTCACCTCTTACAACTGTGGGATGAGTTTAAATCCTCTGTCCTCACCTCTTACAACTGTGGGATGAGTTTAAATCCTCTGTCCTCACCTCTTCCGACTGTGGGATGAGTTTAAATCCTCTGTCCTCACCTCTTCCGACTGTGGGATGAGTTTAAATCTTCTGTCCTCACCTCTCCCGACTGTGGGATGAGTTTAAATCCTCTGTCCTCACCTCTTACAACTGTGGGATGAGTTTAAATCCTCTGTCCTCACCTCTTACAACTGTGGGAGGAGTTTAAATCCTCTGTCCTCACCTCTTCCGACTGTGGGATGAGTTTAAATCCTCTGTCCTCACTTCTCCCGACTGTGGGATGAGTTTAAATCCTCTGTCCTCACCTCTTACAACTGTGGGATGAGTTTAAATCCTCTGTCCTCACCTCTCCCGACTGTGGGATGAGTTTAAATCTTCTGTCCTCACCTCTTACAACTGTGGGATGAGTTTAAATCCTCTGTCTTCACCTCTCAACGCTGTCGATTTTTGTTTAATGACCACCCCCCACTTCTCTCCCTCCTCTTCAGGTGACCTTTAAACCAGACCTAACAACGATGGAGGTCCATGATGACAGCATTAAAGGCCCTCTGAAGGTACAGCAGACCTCCAGAAGGCCTTTATTACTCTGTCCTCTATCAGTTCAGACAGGCCTTTATCACTGTTTCCTCTATCAGTTCAGACAGGCCTTTATCACTGTGTCCTCTATCAGTTCAGACAGGCCTTTATCACTGTTTCCTCTATCAGTTCAGACAGGCCTTTATCACTGTGTCCTCTATCAGTTCAGACAGGCCTTTATCACTGTGTCCTCTATCAGTTCAGACAGGTCTTTATCACTGTGTCCTCTATCAGTCCAGACAGGCCTTTATTGCTTCATTCTCCCACTTTTTTGGTTCCCAAACTTACTGAAGTAGAGATACTAAAATGTATGTGGTTGTCAGGTGGGGGCCGTAGTGGAGGTGAAGAACCCTGATGATGTGTACCAAGAAGCCTGCATCACCAAGCTGACGGACTGCAGCATATACACAGTTGGTGGGTGTCGGCCATGAATAATAAAGCCCCTGTCACTCCTCTTCCTGTTTCCATGGATCCATTGTCCACACCTCACACGCTCCCCTTCTCCCCTCATACCCAGGATGCCAGATGTTAGCTCTAGTGTTACCCTGATGAACCAGATGTTAGCTCTAGTGTTACCCTGATGAACCAGATGTTAGCTCTAATGTTACCCTGATGAACCAGATGTTAGCTCAATGTTACCCTGATGAACCAGATGTTAGCTCTAGTGTTACCCTGATGAACCAGATGTTAGCTCAATGTTACCCTGATGAACCAGATGTTAGCTCTAGTGTTACCCTGATGAACCAGATGTTAGCTCTAGTGTTACCCTGATGAACCAGATGTTAGCTCTAGTGTTACCCTGATGAACCAGATGTTAGCTCTGTTAGCTGTTACCCTGATGAACCAGATGTTAGCTCTAGTGTTACCCTGATGAACCAGATGTTAGCTCTAGTGTTACCCTGATGAACCAGATGTTAGCTCTAGTGTTACCCTGATGAACCAGATGTTAGCTCTAGTGTTACCCTGATGAACCAGATGTTAGCTCTAGTGTTACCCTGATGAACCAGATGTTAGCTCTAGTGTTACCCTGATGAACCAGATGTTAGCTCTGTTACCCTGATGAACCAGATTTACTCCTCTAGTGTTACCCTGATGAACCAGATGTTAGCTCTAGTGTTACCCTGATGATGACCAGATGTTAGCTCTGGTGTTACCCTGATGAACCAGATGTTAGCTCTAGTGTTACCCCTGCTCTATGAATGAACCAGATGTTAGCTCTAGTGTTACCCTGATGAACCAGATTTACTCTAGTGTTACCCTGATGAACCAGATGTTAGCTCTGATGAACCAGATGTTAGCTCTAGTGTTACCCTGATGAACCAGATGTTAGCTCTAGTGTTACCCTGATGAACCAGATGTTAGCTCTAGTGTTACCCTGATGAACCAGATGTTAGCTCTGTGTGTTACCCTGATGAACCAGATGTTAGCTCTAGTGTTACCCTGATGAACCAGATGTTAGCTCTAGTGTTACCCTGATGAACCAGATGTTAGCTCTAGTGTTACCCTGATGGACCAGATGTTAGCTCTAGTGTAACCCTGATGAACCAGATGTTAGCTCTAGTGTTACCCTGATGAACCAGATGTTAGCTCTAGTCTTACCCTGATGAACCAGATGTTAGCTCTGGTGTTACCCTGATAACCAGATGTTAGCTCTGGTGTTACCCTGATAACCAGATGTTAGCTCTGGTGTTACCCTGATGAACCAGATGTTAGTTCTAGTGTTACCCTGATGGACCAGATGTTAGCTCTGGTGTTACCCTGATGAACCAGATGTTAGCTCTAGTGTTACCCTGATGGACCAGATGTTAGCTCTAGTGTTACCACTCCCTGCCCCCTCACCTCTCCCTGCCCTCTCACCTCTCCCTGCCCTCTCACCTCTCCCTGCCTCCCTCACCACTCCCTGCCTCCCTCACCACTCCCTGCCTCCCTCACCACACCCTGCCTCCCTCACCCTCTGTCTCTGTGTCTCTGCAGTGTTTGATGATGGCGATGAGAAGACATTGAGACGATCTTCTCTCTGTCTAAAAGGAGCACGCCACTTTGCTGAGAGTGAGGCAAGTGTTTATTGTTACATTATCTTCAGCCTGTTTGCACATATCTTGATAAAAATGTCAACATTCACTGTTTAGATCATCTAACGGTCACCAAATGGGCAATTTTGGTCATGTTTTGGTCCATTTGGTCTAATGGGGCTGTTTGTTATTTCATTCCTTAATCACCAGTTTGAACTTTCGGTGTTTTCTGAATAGACCAATAGAGGAAGTAGAGGAAGGTTGTTCTAGATTGTGTTGGGGAGACCTTTTGTTTCTTTGACACAAATGTATTTTATTGCTGTGTCATTTTTTGATTGGTGCTTTTTAACTCCTCCCATCTCTAATAATAACTTTTGTTTTCTGTTCCAGACACTGGACCGTCTCCCACTGACCAACCCAGAACATTTTGGTACTCCTGTCATTGGCAAGAAAGGAAATCGTGGACGAAGGTCTAATCCAGTGTAAGTAAGGGTCCTTATCAGGTCTAATCCAGTGTAAAATAGGGTCTTTATCAGGTCTAATCTAGTGTAAGTAAGGGTCCTTATCAGGTCTAATCCAGTGTAAATTAGGGTCCATATCAGGTCTAATCCAGTGTAAGTAAGGGTCCCTATCAGGTCTAATCCAGTGTAAGTAAGGGTCCCTATCAGGTCTAATCTAGTGTAAATTAGGGTCCCTATCAGGTCTAATCTAGTGTAAATTAGGGTCCCTATCAGGTCTAATCATCTGTCAGAATGGGTAAAACCATCTGTGAATTCTCATCTGTTTAGAATGGGTTAAGCCATCTGTGAATAGTCAGTGAGGACACAAGTGGCTGCAATCAGTCTAGTCTGCATATCTACCTCTCCTCTGTACTTCCCAACTGTTTTTCTGTGTGTGTTTGGGTCGTTCCCTGTTTGAGGATTTTGTTGTGTCTTGCCTCACTACCAGCCACGAAGAAGAGTCATCTTCATCGTCAAGCGAAGAAGATGAGGGTGACGGGACACAGAATGAAGAGCTGTTTGGGAAGGTGGTGTGTGTAGAGGTCTGCCCAACCTCCACCAGTGACAAAAAGACCAAGAGCTCCACCTGGTACCCTGCACTGGTGAGATCTCCTTTTCCTCTACCTCCTATTCCTCTTCCCTCCACCGCCACTTCCTCCTATTCCTCCTCCCTCCACTGCCAACACCTCCTATTCCGCCTCCCATCGTGGTCACGGTTCCACTGTGATGTCACTACGTGGTCACAGTTCCACTGTGATGTCACTACGTGGTCACAGTTCCACTGTGATGTCACTACGTGGTCACAGTTCCACTGTGATGTCACTACGTGGTCACAGTTCCACTGTGATGTCACTACGTGGTCACAGTTCCACTGTGATGTCACTACGTGGTCACAGTTCCACTGTGATGTCACTACGTGGTCACAGTTCCACTGTGATGTCACTACGGGGTCACAGTTCCACTGTGATGTCACTACGTGGTCACAGTTCCACTGTGATGTCACTACGTGGTCACAGTACCACTGTGATGTCACTACGTGGTCACAGTTCCACTGTGATGTCACTACGTGGTCACAGTTCCACTGTGATGTCACTACGTGGTCACAGTTCCACTGTGATGTCACTACGTGGTCACAGTACCACTGTGATGTCACTACGTGGTCACAGTACCACTGTGATGTCACTACGTGGTCACAGTTCCACTGTGATGTCACTACGTGGTCACAGTTCCACTGTGATGTCACTACGTGGTCACAGTACCACTGTGATGTCACTACGTGGTCACAGTACCACTGTGATGTCACTACGTGGTCACAGTACCACTGTGATGTCACTACGTGGTCACAGTACCACTGTGATGTCACTACGTGGTCACAGTACCACTGTGATGTCACTACGTGGTCACAGTTCCACTGTGATGTCACTACGTGGTCACAGTACCACTGTGATGTCACTACGTGGTCACAGTACCACTGTGATGTCACTACGTGGTCACAGTACCACTGTGATGTCACTACGTGGTCACAGTTCCACTGTGATGTCACTACGTGGTCACAGTACCACTGTGATGTCACTACGTGGTCACAGTACCACTGTGATGTCACTACGTGGTCACAGTACCACTGTGATGTTACTACGTGGTCACAGTACCACTGTGATGTTACTACGTGGTCACAGTACCACTGTGATGTTACTACGTGGTCACAGTACCACTGTGATGTTACTACGTGGTCACAGTACCACTGTGATGTTACTACGTGGTCACAGTACCACTGTGATGTTACTACGTGATGTCACTACGTGGTCACAGTACCACTGTGATGTCACTACGTGGTCACAGTACCACTGTGATGTCACTACGTGGTCACAGTACCACTGTGATGTCACTACGTGGTCACAGTACCACTGTGATGTCACTACGTGGTCACAGTACCACTGTGATGTTACTACGTGGTCACAGTACCACTGTGATGTTACTACAGTTTATTTTCCTGGTGTCTGGGTACTACAGGCAGAAAACAACCTGATTGTCTGCATGCTCTACTAATTGATATGATTAGCTCCAGAAGAGGCTCTACAGACTGACTGTCACAAGCTGCTAGTTAGGACTGTTCAGCTCAGTCATCATCTTATCCGATGTGTCCAGCTGTTTACATCGTGTTTTACATCATTAACCAACACGATAATTTATTCTGCATATTGACCAGCTGTTTACATCGTGTTTTACATCATTAACCAACACGATAACTTATTTTGCATATTGACCAGCTGTTTACATCGTGTTTTACATCATTAACCAACACGATAACTTATTTTGCATATTGACCAGCTGTTTATATTGTGTTTTACATCATTAACCAACACGATAACTTATTCTGCATATTGACCAGCTGTTTACATCGTGTTTTACATCATTAACCAACACGATAACTTATTTTGCATATTGACCAGCTGTTTATATTGTGTTTTACATCATTAACCAACACGATAATTTATTCTGCATATTGACCAGCTGTTTACATCGTGTTTTACGTCATTAACCAACACGATAACTTATTCTGCATATTGATTAGCTGTTTTTCTTTCGTTTCTTCACTCCCTCTGTTTCTTCATTTGTCTCCCTCCAGGTCATCACGTCAGACTGCCATGAAGAGGCCACCGTAAAGAAAGACACTGTCTTTGTTCGCTCCTTCAAGGATGGAAAATTGTAAGTCGTAACTGTATATCAAAATGGTGCTGTGGGATGGAGGGAGGCTGGGAGGGTGCTGTGGGAGGGAGGCTGGGGGGTGCTGTGGGAGGGAGGCTGGGGGTGCTGTGGGAGGGAGGTGGGGGGTGCTGTGGGAGGGAGGCTGGGGGGTGCTGTGGGAGGGAGGCTGGGGGTGCTGTGGGAGGGAGGCTGGGGGTGCTGTGGGAGGGAGGCTGGGGGTGCTGTGGGAGGGAGGCTGGGAGGGTGCTGTGGGAGGGAGGTGGGGGTGCTGTGGGAGGGAGGCTGGGGGGTGCTGTGGGAGGGAGGCTGGGGGGTGCTGTGGGAGGGAGGCTGGGGGGTGCTGTGGGAGGGAGGCTGGGGGTGCTGTGGGAGGGAGGTTGGGGGGTGCTGTGGGAGGGAGGCTGGGGGTGCTGTGGGAGGGAGGCTGGGGGTGCTGTGGGAGGGAGGCTGGGGGTGCTGTGGGAGGGAGGTGGGGGTGCTGTGGGAGGGAGGCTGGGAGGGTGCTGTGGGAGGAGGC
This sequence comes from Dallia pectoralis, assembly GCA_029465975.1. Taxonomy (NCBI): domain Eukaryota; kingdom Metazoa; phylum Chordata; class Actinopteri; order Esociformes; family Umbridae; genus Dallia; species Dallia pectoralis. Next base: position 556,812 of record CM055759.1, read on the forward strand.
TGGGGAGGTGCTGTGGGAGGGAGGCTGGGGGGTGCTGTGGGAGGGAGGCTGGGAGGGTGCTGTGGGAGGGAGGCTGGGGGGTGCTGTGGGAGGGAGGTTGGGGGGTGCTGTGGGAGGGAGGCTGGGGGGTGCTGTGGGAGGGAGGCTGGGGGGGTGCTGTGGGAGGGAGGGGGGGGTGCTGTGGGAGGGAGGCTGGGGGTGCTGTGGGAGGGAGGCTGGGGGGTGCTGTGGGAGGGAGGTGGGGGGGTGGGAGGGAGGCTGGGGGTGCTGTGGGAGGGAGGCTGGGGGGGTGCTGTGGGAGGGAGGCTGGGGGGTGCTGTGGGAGGGAGGCTGGGGGGTGCTGTGGGAGGGAGGCTGGGAGGGTGCTGTGGGAGGGAGGCTGGGGGGTGCTGTGGGAGGGAGGCTGGGGGGTGCTGTGGGAGGGAGGCTGGGGAGGGTGCTGTGGGAGGAGGCTGGGAGGGTGCTGTGGGAGGGAGGCTGGGAGGGTGCTGTGGGAGGGAGGCTGGGGAGGGGCTGCTGTGGGAGGGAGGCTGGGGGGTGCTGTGGGAGGGAGGCTGGGGGTGCTGTGGGAGGGAGGTGGGGGGTGCTGTGGGAGGGAGGCTGGGAGGGTGCTGTGGGAGGGAGGTGGGGGGTGCTGTGGGAGGGAGGCTGGGGGTGCTGTGGGAGGGAGGCTGGGGGGTGCTGTGGGAGGGAGGCTGGGAGGGAGGCTGGGAGGGTGCTGTGGGAGGGGCTGGGAGGGAGGCTGGGGGGTGCTGTGGGAGGGAGGCTGGGGGGTGCTGTGGGAGGGAGGCTGGGAGGGTGCTGTGGGAGGGAGGCTGGGGGCTGTGGGAGGGTGGCTGTGGGAGGGGGCTGGGAGGCTGGGGGGTGCTGTGGGAGGGAGGCTGGGGGTGCTGTGGGAGGGAGGCTGGGGGGTGCTGTGGGAGGGAGGTGGGGGGTGCTGTGGGAGGGAGGTTGGGGGTGCTGTGGGAGGGAGGCTGGGGGTGCTGTGGGAGGGAGGCTGGGGGGTGCTGTGGGAGGGAGGCTGGGGGTGCTGTGGGAGGGAGGCTGGGGGGGTGCTGTGGGATGGAGGGAGGCTGGGGGGTGCTGTGGGAGGCTGGCTGGGGGGTGCTGTGGGATGGGGGAGGCTGGGGGGTGCTGTGGGAGGGAGGCTGGGAGGGTGCTGTGGGAGGGAGGTGGGGGGTGCTGTGGGAGGGAGGTGGGGGTGCTGTGGGAGGGAGGTGGGGGTGCTGTGGGAGGGAGGTGGGGGGTGCTGTGGGAGGGAGGTGGGGGGTGCTGTGGGAGGGAGGTGGGGGGGTGCTGTGGGAGGGAGGTTGGGGGGTGCTGTGGGAGGGAGGCTGGGGGGTGCTGTGGGAGGGAGGCTGGGGGGTGCTGTGGGAGGGAGGCTGGGGGTGCTGTGGGAGGGAGGCTGGGGGTGCTGTGGGAGGGAGGTGGGGGTGCTGTGGGAGGGAGGTGGGGGGTGCTGTGGGAGTGAGGTGGGGGTGCTGTGGGAGGGAGGTGGGGGTGCTGTGGGAGGGAGGTGGGGGGTGCTGTGGGGGTGCTGTGGGAGGGAGGTGGGGGGGTGCTGTGGGAGGGAGGTGGGGGTGCTGTGGGAGGGAGGTGGGGGTGCTGTGGGAGGGAGGTTGGGGGGTGCTGTGGGAGGGAGGTTGGGGGTGCTGTGGGAGGGAGGTTGGGGGTGCTGTGGGAGGGAGGTTGGGGGTGCTGTGGGAGGGAGGCTGGGGGTGCTGTGGGAGGGAGGTTGGGGGGTGCTGTGGGAGGGAGGTGGGGGTGCTGTGGGAGGTTGGGAGGGAGGTGGGGGGTGCTGTGGGAGGGAGGTTGGGGGTGCTGTGGGAGGTTGGGAGGGTGCTGTGGGAGGGAGGTGGGGGGTGCTGTGGGAGGGAGGTTGGGGGGTGCTGTGGGAGGGAGGTTGGGGGTGCTGTGGGAGGTTGGGAGGGTGCTGTGGGAGGGAGGTGGGGGTGCTGTGGGAGGGAGGTTGTGGGGGTGCTGTGGGAGGGAGGTTGGGGGGTGCTGATGGAGGGAGGTTGGGGGGTGCTGTGGGAGGGAGGTTGGGGGGTGCTGTGGGAGGGAGCTGATGGAGGTTGTGATTTTGTGTTGCAGTAACACAGTACTGAGGAAAGAGGTCAGACTGATGGATGTGAACCTTCCTCCTAAAGCCGACCCAGGACTCAGACCAGGTAAGTTAACCTGTCTGTCTGTCAGGAGGACACTGTGTTCACCTGTCTGTCTGTGTCAGGAGGATATACCGGGTTAATATTTCCTGCTCTGTCTAAGGCTCCTGCCACCTCCTAATATTTCCTGCTCTGTTTAAGGCTCCTGCCACCTCCTCCTAATATTTCCTGCTCTGTTTAAGGCTCCTGCCACCTCCTCCTGATCTATTTCATATTAGCTTAAGGCTCCAGTCACATCCTTATCTATTTCTGCTCGTATTCAGACTCCAGTTTCTCTGGATGACACTCCCGTCTCCCTCCCTCTCTTTCTCAGTTTCCCCCCCCTTTATTTATTTCACAATTACAGCTGAAACAGCTTTCCATTATCATCCAGTCCGTAATAACAGCCAGTTTACTGACTGGTCCTCAGGGTGTGGGTGCCAGGTGTGTCTCACTTTAGTCCTCCTGTTTTTCTGCGTAATGCTCAAACACAGTTGTAGCTACTTTAAAGACTGTTGCTGTGCCAGCCTCCTTTCATGGCAGCCGTCAGATGGTTGTCATGGATTTGTTTTCTTGTTTGTTGATTCGCTGTGGCATGTAGACTGAGGCAGACAAATTAGGTTGCTAGGTTACGATTTTAGCACACATTGTATGGATGTTATGTAGATAAGTGGCCCTCTAGTAAAGTCTCTGTCTGCCTGTCTGTTGGGGGGATCAGCTCTGGACGCGGCCCTTCAGTTTGTCCGTCAGGCGTTGGTGCCCAGCTCCTGGAGGTCAGAGGTTAAGGCTGAGAGCTCCAGCAGTGAGGATGATGATGACGAGGAGGAGGAAGAGGAGGAACATGAGGAAGACCCCAGCGAGGAGGAGGAAGAGGTATTAACACCAAATGATTCAGTCTGTTTCCTGTTGGCTTTCTACTAAGTCAGACAGACGAGCACAGGGAACATGGATCTAAAAGCTAGATCGGCATGCAATTCCATCGGCTCCCCAAGTAATAAAATAGTTCTCAGCGTAAGTAAAAGATAACTCACCTGTCTACTCTTATTCCTTTGACTCTGAATTTAAATTTCTTGAAAATAATAATAGAATTATAATAGACCTACTGTTCTGGCCCCCAAGTCAAAACTTTTGCCCTTCCCTGAGCTAGATGATTTAACATCAACGAAAGGAGTCCCGCAAGGTTAAATCATTGGACCCTTACTTTTCAAATCGTTTGAATATATTATTGGATCCATTTCATTGAATCAATAAAACAAATTGTCTTGGTATTGACGTAAAACCCCTCTCAGGGGGAGGAGCCAATCAAATGTAATATGTGATTTATAATACTGACCTGTTCCTGTGTAGGAGGAAGTGGAGCCGTTTCCTGAGGAGAGAGAGAACTTCTTGCAGCAGCTTTACAAGTTCATGGAAGACAGAGGTGAGGCACATACACACACAAACACACAACACACATATATACACACACAACCAGACACAACCAGATACACAACCCACACATAGACACCACACAGATAACACACCAGAGGGTTTAAGTGTGCTGTCCTCTTGCAGGAACGCCCATCAACAAGAAGCCAGTACTGGGCTACAGAAGTCTGAACCTCTTCAAACTCTACAGGCTGGTGCACAAACTGGGAGGCTTCCACGATGTGAGTATCACTAGGACACAGCAGTTATCTTAAACATCACTAGGACACAGCACTTACCTTAAACATCACTAGCACACAGCACTTACCTTAAACATCACTTGGACACAGCACTTACCTTAAACATCACTAGCACACAGCACTTACCTTAAACAACACTAGCACACAGCACTTACCTTAAACATCACTAGCACACAGCACTTACCTTAACCATCACTAGCACACAGCACTTACCTTAAACAACACTAGCACACATCACTTACACATCACTAGCACACAGCACTTACCTTAAACATCACTAGCACACAGCATTTACCTTAAACATCACTAGGACACAGCACTTACCTTAAACATCACTAGCACACAGCATTTACCTTAAACATCACTAGGACACAGCACTTACCTTAAACATCACTAGCACACAGCACTTACCTTAAACATCACTAGGACACAGCACTTACCTTAAACATCACTAGGACACAGCACTTACCTTAAACATCACTAGGAATAGTATTTATAAGCACAAATAAATGTTGTAAATAAAAGCAGTTGGTAAAAATGTGTTTAATGGGAGATCTATTGAATTTTTGCAACAAAGCTGTGTGTTATTATCAACAACTGAAATGAATTGCAATATAAAACGCTAGATACCTGATATTATAGTATTGTGATGTAATACAGTCGTTTTATGAAGTCTGAGGCAGTACCCACCCTGTTGAATTAGTTTAACCCTGTCTTATATGTCGTCTCTCTTCTTCGGAGCAGATTGAGAGTGGGACTGTGTGGAAAACTGTCTACCAGGCTCTGGGAATCCCAGTGTTGAACTCTGCTGCTGGTTACAACGTCAAATGTGCTTATCGCAAGTATGTATTGACTGTGCTCTACTGGTTGTTATAAATGTTGGTGTATTAGTGCTCTACTGGTAGTGATAAATGTTGGTGTATTAGAGCTCTACTGGTAGTGATAGATGTTGCTGTATTAGAGCTCTACTGGTAGTGATAAATGTTGGTGTATTAGTGCTCTACTGGTAGTGATAAATGTTGGTGTATTAGTGCTCTACTGGTAGTGATAAATGTTGGTGTATTAGTGCTCTATTGGTAGTGATAAATGTTGGTGTATTAGAGCTCTACTGGTTGTTATAAATGTTGGTGTATTAGTGCTCTACTGGTAGTGATAAATGTTGGTGTATTAGAGCTCTACTGGTAGTGATAGATGTTGCTGTATTAGAGCTCTACTGGTAGTGATAAATGTTGGTGTATTAGTGCTCTACTGGTAGTGATAAATGTTGGTGTATTAGTGCTCTACTGGTAGTGATAAATGTTGGTGTATTAGAGCTCTACTGGTTGTGATAAATGTTGGTGTATTAGAGCTCTACTGGTAGTGATAAATGTTGGTGTATTAGTGCTCTTCTGGTAGTGATAAATGTTGGTGTATTAGTGCTCTACTGGTAGTGATAAATGTTGGTGTATTAGAGCTCTACTGGTTGTTATAAATGTTGGTGTATTAGAGCTCTACTGGTAGTGATAAATGTTGGTGTATTAGAGCTCTACTGGTAGTGATAAATGTTGGTGTATTAGTGCTCTACTGGTAGTGATACATGTTGGTGTATTAGTGCTCTACTGGTAGTGATAAATGTTGGTGTATTCGAGCTCTACTGGTTGTTATAAATGTTGGTGTATTAGAGCTCTACTGGTAGTGATAAATGTTGGTGTATTAGAGCTCTACTGGTAGTGATAAATGTTGGTGTATTAGAGCTCTACTGGTAGTGATAAATGTTGGTGTATTAGAGCTCTACTGGTAGTGATAAATGTTGGTGTATTAGAGCTCTACTGGTAGTGATAAATGTTGGCGTATTTACATCATGTCACCCAGATATTCTTTGCTATTGTTCATATGTGCTTGTGAATGTGTTTTGGTTGTTGTGGGCATGTTTTGGTGCGGGCATGTTTTGGTGTGGACATGTTTTGGTGTGGGCATCTTTTGGTCTAGTTGGTGTATCTGTTGGTGTGGTTGGTATTTCGGTTGGTCTGGTTTGCTGATCGGTTGGTATTTCGGTTGGTCTGGTTGGTGTTTCGGTTGGTCTGGTTGGTATTTCGGTTGGTCTGGTTGGTATTTCGGTTGGTCTGGTTGGTGTTTCGGTTGGTCTGGTTGGTGTTTCGGTTGGTCTGGTTGGTATTTCGGTTGGTCTGGTTGGTATTTCGGTTGGTCTGGTTGGTATTTCGGTTGGTCTGGTTGGTGTTTCGGTTGGTCTGGTTGGTGTTTCGGTTGGTCTGGTTGGTGTTTCGGTTGGTCTGGTTGGTGTTTCGGTTGGTCTGGTTGGTGTTTCGGTTGGTCTGGTTGGTGTTTCGGTTGGTCTGGTTGGTGTTTCGGTTGGTCTGGTTGGTGTTTCGGTTGGTCTGGTTGGTATTTCGGTTGGTCTGGTTGGTGTTTTGGTTGGTCTGGTTGGTGTTTCGGTTGGTCTGGTTGGTGTTTTGGTTAGTGACGTTGATTTGATTGTTTTTGTCACTAGTTGTTGGAACCTGTGTTCCTCAGGTACCTGTATGGCTTTGAGGAGTACTGCACCTCCTGTTCCATTACCTTTCGTATGGACCTCCCTCTGAAGCAGCCCAAGGCAGAGGGAGGGCAAACTGAGGAGTTGCAGGCTGGGGACTCCAACATTGTCCATCCTGTTGGCTCTGAAGAGGAGCAGAAACAGAAAGCCCCCTCTGACAGAGAGACACTTAGAGCAGGAGAGACCAGCAACTCTCACTCTGCTCAGCTCATCCTGTTTAAGGTATTAAACACATATGACATATGTGCTGTTTCAAATGCTTTAGACTGGGCATCTGGGAATCACATGCTTTAGACTGGGCATCTGGGAATCACATGCTTTAGACTGGGCATCTGGGAATCACATGCTTTAGACTGGGCATCTGGGAATCACATGCTTTAGACTGGGCATCTGGGAATCACATGCTTTAGACTGGGCATCTGGGAATCACATGCTTTAGACTGGGCATCTGGGAATCACATGCTTTAGACTGGGCATCTGGGAATCACATGCTTTAGACTGGGCATCTGGGAATCACATGCTTTAGACTGGGCATCTGGGAATCACATGCTTTAGACTGGGCATCTGGGAATCACATGCTTTAGACTGGGCATCTGGGAATCACATTAGACTTCTGGGAATCACATGGACTGGGCATCTGGGAATCATCTTTAGACTGGGCATCTGGGAATCACATGCTTTGGACTGGGCATCTGGGAATCACATGCTTTGGGGCATCTGGGAATCATCTGGGAATCACATGCTTTGGACTGGGCATCTGGGAATCACATGCTTTGGACTGGGCATCTGGGAATCACATGCTTTAGACTGGGCATCTGGGAATCACATTTCAACACCCAGTCTGAAGGATGTAAACAGGATATGATGTAATAAATATGTTACTTCTCAGCCGGAGGAGACAGGACCCATTAAGGCAGAGCCTGAGCAGAAAGAAGATGAGGATGAGGAGGAAGAGGACGACCAGCAGAAGCATGGGTCTGACGATGAAGAGGGCCCACCGTTTGCTCGGCTCAGGGCAGAGGGAGTGAAGCTGGAGCCGTTTGATGATGAGGAGGAAGAGAAGGAGGACATCTATGGGTATGTGGTGGTTTTGACTACATCCAGTTTCTCCCTGTGCTGGGAGGATGATGCAATTACAGAAGTTTACCCCAAAGCACCAGTTTCTTCAGAAAAGCTGTGATTGGAGGAGTTATACTCTGCTTTTCCAATCAGGATTTTGGGAAAACCAAGGAAACGTTTCTGGAATGTTCTCCCCTAGTGGTGAGATCTTTAGGATGTGTTGGAAGCTAAAAACACTGAGCAAAAACAACTGAGCTAAAAACACTGAGCTAAAAAACACTGAGCTAAAACACTGAGCTAAAACACTGAGCTAAAACACTGAGCTAAAACAACTGAACTAAAATCACTGAGCTAAAAAACACTGAGCTAAAAAACACTGAGCTAAAACAACTGAGATAAAAAACAGAACTGGTTTCACAGTCCAGACATTTGTGGTTTCATCTTTATGGGTTTGCTTGACATTGGTTCCGCTAACCCTGGTCAGATAATGGACACAGCTGCCTGAAAAACAGCACCCTGTCAGGGTGGTTGTTATTCTGTATTAACATGGAATCCAGAGGATAGATCTTTTATAGTAATATGTTTAATTATGATGAAAGTCTTAATGGGTATATCTAGTTTTATTCTTTTTAATTTTCAGGTGTAATGTAGATGCTAGCTACAGCGAACACAGTGTGATACAGTCTCATGATGGAATGTAGATGCTAGCTACGGCAACCACAGTGTGATACAGTCTCATGATGGAATGTAGATGCTAGCTACGGCAACCAAGGTGTGATACAGTCTCATGATGGAATGTAGATGCTAGCTACGGCAACCACAGTGTGATACAGTCTCATGATGGAATGTAGATGCTAGCTACGGCGAACACAGTGTGATACAGTCTCATGATGGAATGTAGATGCTAGCTACGGCGAACACAGTGTGATACAGTCTCATGATGGAATGTAGATGCTAGCTACGGCGAACACAGTGTGATACAGTCTCATGATGGAATGTAGATGCTAGCTACGGCAACACAGTGTGATACAGTCTCATGATGGAATGTAGATGCTAGCTACGGCGAACACAGTGTGATACAGTCTCATGATGGAATGTAGATGCTAGCTACGGCAACCACAGTGTGATACAGTCTCATGATGGAATGTAGATGCTAGCTACGGCGAACACAGTGTGATACAGTCTCATGATAGAATGTAGATGCTAGCTACGGCAACACAGTGTGATACAGTCTCATGATGGAATGTAGATGCTAGCTACGGCGAACACAGTGTGATACAGTCTCATGATGGAATGTAGATGCTAGCTACGGCGAACACAGTGTGATACAGTCTCATGATGGAATGTAGATGCTAGCTACGGCGAACACAGTGTGATACAGTCTCATGATGGAATGTAGATGCTAGCTACGGCAACACAGTGTGATACAGTCTCATGATGGAATGTAGATGCTAGCTACGGCGGACACAGTGTGATACAGTCTCATGATGGAATGTAGATGCTAGCTACGGCAACCACAGTGTGATACAGTCTCATGATGGAATGTAGATGCTAGCTACGGCGGAGATGGAATGTAGATGCTAGCTATGGCAACCACAGTGTGATACAGTCTCATGATGGAATGTAGATGCTAGCTACAGCGAACACAGTGTGATACAGTCGCATACAGTCACATGATTGAATGTAGATGCTAGCTACGGCGACCAGAGTGTGATACAGTCTCATGATAAAATGTAGATGCTAGCTACGGCGAACACAGTGTGATACAGTCTCATGATAGAATGTAGATGCTAGCTACGGCGAACACAGTGTGATACAGTCTCATGATAGAATGTAGATGCTAGCTACGGCGAACACAGTGTGATATAGTCTCATGATAGAATGTAGATGCTAGCTACGGCGACCACAGTGTGATACAGTCTCATGACGGAATGTAGATGCTAGCTACGGCAACCACAGTGTGATACAGTCTCATGATGGAATGTAGATGCTAGCTACGGCGACCACAGTGTGATACAGTCTCATGACGGAATGTAGATGCTAGCTACGGCGAACACAGTGTGATACAGTCTCATGATAGAATGTAGATGCTAGCTACGGCGAACACAGTGTGATACAGTCTCATGATAGAATGTAGATGCTAGCTACGGCGAACACAGTGTGATTACTGAGTGTTACTGAGGTCCAGGGTCAGGGCTTAATGTGGGGGGTGTTACTGAGGTCCAGGGTCAGGGCTTAATGTAGGGAGTGTTACTGAGGTCCAGGGTCTGGGCTTAATGTAGGGGGTGTTACTGAGGTCCAGGGTCAGGGCTTAATGTAGGGAGTGTTACTGAGGTCTAGGGTCAGGGCTTAATTTAGGGGGCGTTACTGAGGTCCAGGGTCAGGGCTTAATGTAGGGGGTGTTACTGAGGTTCAGGGTCAGGGCTTGAGGTAGGGAGTGTTACTGAGGTCTAGGGTCAGGGCTTAATGTAGGGGGTGTTACTGAGGTCCAGGGCTCGAGAGGGGGTTGGCTAGGGGCACAGTCGAGGTAGTCTTGTGAACAAGTGGGTGGTTGTTTGGGTTGTTCTGATGGTGGTGCATTGTGGGGAGTTAACTAAAGCTAGGGCCAGAATGAGGATGTGTGGTTGGAGATATCCAGGTTAGGAGGACTCTAATATCCAAAGCTCTCTGCAGACATGAGTGTTAGCTATGCTAGTTAGCAACACCACAGCTCAACAAGCTTCCACGTTGGAATGTGAATTAGTCCTAACCTGGCTACCTTCAGTTTGAGATTGAAGTACAGGAAGCTAAACTGTGATTGATTGATTGATCATTGATTTCAGGGATGAGAGCTGCAGTCAGGAGGGCGATGGTGATGATGATGATGATGATCTGGGGGAGGAAGGGGAAGAGTTTGAGTGTTACCCCCCGGGGATGAAGGTGCACGTGAGGTATGGTCGGGGCCGCAGCTTGAAGACATACGCGGCCACTGTGAGAGAGGCTGACGTGGAGGGGGGAGATGTGCTCTACATGGTCCATTACTGTGGCTGGAATGTCAGGTAAGATTAGCAGGACACTTAGCCCTGACACTTAGCCCTGACACTTAGCCCTGGCCCTGACACTTAGCCCTGACACTTAGCCCTGACACTTAGCCCTGACACTTAGCCCTGACACTTAGCCCTGACACTTAGCCCTGACACTTAGCCCTGACACTTAGCCCTGACACTTAGCCCTGACACTTAGCCCTGACACTTAGCCCTGACACTTAGCCCTGACACTTAGCCCTGACACTTAGCCCTGACACTTAGCCCTGACACTTAGCCCTGTCACTTAGCCCTGTCACTTAGCCCTGTCACTTAGCCCTGTCACTTAGCCCTGTCACTTAGCCCTGTCACTTAGCCCTGTCACTTAGCCCTGACACTTAGCCCTGACACTTAGCCCTGACACCTAGCCCTGAGGCCTGCCTATGTAATAGACATCACCCTCCTAACCACCACTAGTTAGATTGCTCATCCTCCTCAAATACGTCCAACATTGGCTATAAATACAAATGGATCACCTATAGTAATGACATCATGTTTTGTTTATATAACAGTTATATCTTATGTCCCTGTGTCAGGACTAATGTATCATTACACTGTGGCCCCCTGGTGGCCAAAATAGAGAATTGGGTCTTTCACTGGCAATGCATTATTTGTGGACATTTTAAAGTGTTGAGTGAAGTTTTTAACCTCCCTGCGTCAGTCTCTCCCGGTAGTCTAGAGACGAGACACATTTGACCATATAAAAGTTTATATCTAGGTGCCATGAAGAGTTTTCTTATCTAAATTTTGCCCATTTCCACTATTCAGAACAGCCATTTATTTATGCCTGATTCACACTATATGGTCAAACCATGCTGCGGTCAGCTAGTCTAGTGAGGGGTTTATTCATTCTGTTAAACAACACATTTTAGTTGCAAGCGGTTTGGTCAAACAGTATTAGAAGTCAGCGCTACATTCAGCTGCTACATATCCTGTTTGGCAGATCACTACATCACTACATCACTACACCACTACACCACTACACCACTACACCACTACACCACTACATCACTACATCACTACATCACTACACCACTACACCACTACATCAATACATCACTACATCAATACATCACTACATCACTACTGGAACCATATTCAGCCCTATACAGTGAATGTGATCACTACAGCTTCCTGAACTCACCTCCACCTCTCCCCCTACCAAGTCCGACAGTCACTGGGTCAGGGTTCATACATGAGGGTCAGGGTTCATACATGAGGGTCAGAGTTCATACATGAGGGTCAGGGTTCATACATGAGGGTCAGGGTTCATACATGAGGGTCAGGGTTCATACATGAGAGTCAGGGTTCATACATGAGAGTCAGGGTTCATACATGAGAGTCAGGGTTCATGCATGAGAGTCAGGGTTCATGCATGAGAGTCAGGGTTCATGCATGAGGGTCAGGGTTCATACATGAGGGTCAGGGTTTATACATGAGGGTCAGGGTTCATGCATGAGAGTCAGGGTTCATTTAACATGAGGGTCAGGGTTCATACATGAGGGTTAGGGTTCATACATGAGGGTCAGGCTTTATTCATGAGGGTCAGGGTTCATACATTAGGGTCAGGGTTCATTGTGAACATGAGGGTCAGGGTTCATACATGAGGGTTAGGGTTCATACATGAGGGTCAAGCTTTATTCATGAGGGTCAGGGTTCATACATTAGGGTCAGGGTTCATTGTGAAATACTTCAGGGTTGATACGTTAGGATCAGGGTTTGTGTAATAGCGTACATAATACTAGGCCATAGAGACCCAGGTAATTGCTCAGCATTAATGCTAGGCCATAGAGACCCGGGTAACTGCTCAGCATTAATACTAGGCCATAGAGACCCGGGTAACTGCTCAGCATTAATACTAGGCCATAGAGACCCGGGTAACTGCTCAGCATTAATGCTAGGCCATAGAGACCCGGGTTACTGCTCAGCATTAATGCTAGGCCATAGAGACCCGGGTTACTGCTCAGCATTAATGCTAGGCCATAGAGACCCGGGTAACTGCTCAGCATTAATACTAGGCCATAGAGACCCGGGTAACTGCTCAGCATTAATGCTAGGCCATAGAGACCCGGGTAACTGCTCAGCATTAATACTAGGCCATAGAGACCTGGGTAACTGCTCAGCATTAATGCTAGGCCATAGAGACCCGGGTAACTGCTCAGCATTAATGCTAGGTCATAGAGACCCGGGTAACTGCTCAGCATTAATGCTAGGCCATAGAGACCCGGGTAACTGCTCAGCATTAATGCTAGGCCATAGAGACCCGGGTAACTGCTCAGCATTAATGCTAGGCCATAGAGACCCGGGTAACTGCTCAGCATTAATGCTAGGCCATAGAGACCCGGGTAACTGCTCAGCATTAATGCTAGGTCATAGAGACCCGGGTAACTGCTCAGCATTAATACTAGGCCATAGAGACCCGGGTAACTGCTCAGCATTAATGCTAGGCCATAGAGACCCGGGTAACTGCTCAGCATTAATGCTAGGCCATAGAGACCCGGGTTACTGCTCAGCATTAATGCTAGGCCATAGAGACCCGGGTAACTGCTCAGCATTAATACTAGGCCATAGAGACCCGGGTTACTGCTCAGCATTAATGCTAGGCCATAGAGACCCGGGTAACTGCTCAGCATTAATGCTAGGCCATAGAGACCCGGGTAACTGCTCAGCATTAATACTAGGCCATAGAGACCCGGGTAACTGCTCAGCATTAATGCTAGGCAAAGAGACCCGTGGTCTTGTCTGATTCATTTTCCTTTCTCACCACTCAAGAAGATGGAAGAACGTTCAGGAGTTAATTTTAGTTTTGTTTTTTAGGTCATCTGGTTGCATTTTCCAATGTTTTACTTTTATGTGTAATCTGCCTTGATCTATGTGTATTTCTATGTACATTTGGGAACAGCAGTAGAGAGAGAGGTTACAAATACATTCACCCATCTGTCTAAGGGAGAATGTGGAAAAACTGCTTTCCAAAATGCTACCCTAATCTCTATGCAGTGCACTACATTTGACCAGTGTCTATAGGGAATTTCATAGGGCCCTGCTCACTATATCAAAGACCATTATGTATGGAATATAAAGTAGGGAATATTATGTAGGGAATATAATTTATGGAATTTGGTGCTATTTGGGAAAAGGGTTTAACAGTGACCTTTGAACTTTGATTGACCCTCTTTTATTCTCTGTCGTCAGATATGATGAGTGGGTCAAAGCTGACAAGATCGTACGTCCAGCCAATAAGAATGTTCAGAAGATTAAGCACCGCAAGAAAATAAAGGTATTACAGTGTTTTAGTGTTTTACAAGATTCATTGGATCACATCATGTCACCAGTTGACACTAGGCTATTTATTTAAATGCACATTGATACCCATCTGTATTTATTAGTATTTATTTAAATGCACATTGATACCCATCTGTATTTATTAGTATTTATTTAAATGCACATTGATACCCATCTGTATTTATTAGTATTCATTTAAATGCACATTGATACCCATCTGTATGTATTAGTATTTATTTAAATGCACATTGATACCCATCTGTATTTATTAGTATTTATTTAAATGCACATTGATACCCATCTGTATTTATTAGTATTTATTTAAATGCACATTGATACCCATCTGTATTTATTAGTATTCATTTAAATGCACATTGATACCCATCTGTATGTATTAGTATTTATTTAAATGCACATTGATACCCATCTGTATTTATTAGTATTTATTTAAATGCACATTGATACCCATCTGTATTTATTAGTATTTATTTAAATGCACATTGATACCCATCTGTATTTATTAGTATTTATTTAAATGCACATTGATACCCATCTGTATTTATTAGTATTTATTTAAATGCACATTGATACCCATCTGTATTTATTAGTATTTATTTAAATGCACATTGATACCCATCTGTATTTATTAGTATTTATTTAAATGCACATTGATATCTGTTTTTATTTATTAGTATTTATTTAAATGCACATTGATACCCATCTGTATTTATTAGTATTTATTTAAATGCACATTGATACCCATCTGTATTTATTAGTATTTATTTAAATGCACATTGATACCCATCTGTATTTATTAGTATTTATTTAAATGCACATTGATACCCATCTGTATTTATTAGTATTTATTTAAATGCACATTGATACCCATCTGTATTTATTAGTATTTATTTAAATGCACATTGATACCCATCTGTATTTATTAGTATTTATTTAAATGCACATTGATACCCATCTGTATTTATTAGTATTTATTTAAATGCACATTGATACCCATCTGTATTTATTAGTATTTATTTAAATGCACATTGATACCCATCTGTATTTATTAGTATTTATTTAAATGCACATTGATACCCATCTGTATTTATTAGTATTTATTTAAATGCACATTGATACCCATCTGTATTTATTAGTATTTATTTAAATGCACATTGATACCCATCTGTATTTATTAGTATTTATTTAAACGCACATCTGTATTTATCTGTATTTATTTAATGCATTTAAATGCATTGATACCCATCTGTATTTATTAGTATTCATTTAAATGCACATTGATACCCATCTGTATTTATTAGTATTTATTTAAATGCACATTGATACCCATCTGTATTTATTAGTATTTATTTAAATGCACATTGATACCCATCTGTATTTATTAGTATTTATTTAAATGCACATTGATACCCATCTGTATGTATTAGTATTTATTTAAATGCACATTGATACCCATCTGTATTTATTAGTATTTATTTAAATGCACATTGATACCCATCTGTATGTATTAGTATTTATTTAAATGCACATTGATACCCATCTGTATGTATTAGTATTTATTTATTAATATTTAATTAAATGCGCATTGATACCCATCTGTATTTATTAGTATTTATTTAAATGCACCAACAGTTGTACTCTTGACCCCTCAGAACAAATCAGATAAAGAACGTGACCGTCTGGCCCGGCTAAATGAGGTCTTGGGGGGTCCATCCCCCAGCATCCTGCGTCTAGCCCGCCAATCCTCCAAATCCTCTGGTCCAGGACCCACACATGACCGAGACTTCACCCAGATGGACGACGGTGAGAACCAAACATTTAGTCCTGTGGTCCTCATCTGGTGAAATTACATTCAGGTCATTTTTGATGACATACAAGTCATTTGACTATATTCAGGTCATTTTTTATGACATACAAGTCATTTGACGACATTCAGGTCATTTTTGATGACATTCAAGTCATTTGACGACATTCAGGTCATTTCTGATGACATACAAGTCATTTGACGACATTCAGGTAATTTTTGATGACATACAAGTCATTTGACGACATTCAGGTCATTTCTGATGACATACAAGTCATTTGACGACATTCAGGTAATTTTTGATGACATACAAGTCATTTGACGACATTCAGGTAATTTTTGATGACATACAAGTCATTTGATGACATTCAGGTAATTTTTGATGACATACAAGTCATTTGACGACATTCAGGTAATTTTTGATGACATACAAGTCATTTGATGACATTCAGGTCATTTTTGATGACATACAAGTCATTTGATGACATTCAGGTCATTTTGTATGACATTCAGGTAATTTTTGATGACATACAAGTCATTTGACTGCATTCAGGTACTTGATGACATTTAGATACTAGTATTGTGGCTTTACATTCCCGGTATAATTTTTTTTCCTGCTTTCTTTAGCTTCAGAAACATCAACAGATGACAGTTATCGTGAGAATGAGGAAGGTGAAGATGACCATCCAGGTGGGTGCGTCAGTCTTCGAAAGGGAGACCCCTCAGAACCCCCTCATGCCTCAGATAAATGGGAGGGTACAAGCCTTGCCGATGTCACCAAAGCATCGTTGCTCGCCGGAAAAAGCCAAGAACCAATTTGTGTTGAAATCCCAGAGCCGGGGAACCGGCGTTGCCAACCAGACTTCCAGCCTGAGAGGAAGGGGCTTGAGAGGGAGGGGCTTGAGAGGGAGGGGCTTGATAGGGAGGGGACTGAGAGGGAGGGGACTGAGAGGGAGGGGCTTGAGAGGAAGCGACCTGAGAGGGAGGTGCCTGGTCCCGGGAGCAACACTTTCAGGAAGAGGAAGTCTGAGGGCGCTTCTATTGACCAACGCACCCCTAAAGGACCCTTGTCCAAAACCAAACCTCCCACTCGCTCCACCAGGAGCGCAGATTGGCTTCCAGGAGGTTCCCCTAGAGAGAGAGGGAGAGGAGGAGCAGCGGGTGGTTCTTGTAGCAGTACGGACGATGATGATAATGATGCAGCAGTGGCTACCGAGCCCCAGCGAGAGGAGTCGGACCGAGAATGTCCCAGCACCCGGCCCAAGCCCAAGCCCTGCCCCTCTAAGAAGTACAACGGCATGAAGGAAAAGACTGTCAAAGGAGGTGGAGCTGGTGCTGCATTCAAGGAGATCCCTGAGAAGAGGGCTAAGATGACTGCCAACAACATTGAAGACAGAGAGCGATCAGACAGAGAGAGATCAGACAGAGAGAGATCAGACAGAGAGAGATCAGACAGAGAGAGATCAGACAGAGAGAGATCAGACAGAGAGAGATCAGACAGAGAGAGATCAGACAGAGAGAGATCAGACAGAGAGAGATCAGACAGAGAGAGATCAGACAGAGAGAGATCAGACAGAGAGAGATCAGCAGGTGTAGGGCGAACCAAGGGTCAGAAGGATGTGTGGTCCAGTATTCAGGCCCAGTGGCCCAAGAAGACCCTGAAGGAGCTGTTCTCTGACTCAGACACAGAGGCTGCAAGCTCCCCTCCTGGACCGGCAGTGTGCTCCTCCTCCAGCCTGGAGGAGAGAGAGGGGAGTGGGGAGCTGGAGGAGGAAGAGGTGGCAGGAAGAGTGGAGAGGAAGGACTGGGATTCCTCAGAGGAGCAGCTTGAGGAGAAGAGCAGAAATGTGCTAGAGGGAGAAGAGGAGAAGAGATGTGAACTAGAGGAGGTGAAGAGGACTGAGCAAGAGGAATTCCCATCCAGCGGTTCTAACTCGGTACTCAACACGCCTCCCACCACCCCAGAGTCCCCACTAGCAGCCATGGATCAGGGCTCTGGGTCTCAGCCCTCCCTTCAGGCTCTGGTCTCTAGCCTGGGCACAACCGCCTCCTCTGAGCCTCTCACTCTGGGACCCCCTGGACAGCTAAACCCACTGGCAGAGGGATCTCCTGGACAGGTCAATACCGTGCAAGAGGGGTCTCCTGGACGGGTCAACACCCTGGCAGATGGGTGTCCTGGACGGGTCAACACCCTGGCAGAGGGGTCTCCTGGACGGGTCAACACCCTGGCAGATGGGTGTCCTGGACGGGTCAAAACCCTGGCAGAGGGGTCTCCTGGACGGGTCAACACCCTAGCAGATGGGTGTCTTGGACGGGTCAACCTCCAGGCAGAGGGGTCTCCTGGACGGGTCAACACTCTGGCAGAGGGGTCTCCTGGACGGGTCAACACCCTGGCAGATGGGTGTCCTGGACGGGTCAACACCCTGGCAGAGGGGTCTCCTGGACGGGTCAACACCCTGGCAGAGGGGTCTCCTGGACGGGTCAACACCCTGGCAGAGGGGTCTCCTGGACGGGTCAACCTCCTGGCAGAGGAGTCTCCTGGACGGGTCAACGCTGTGGCTGAGGAAAGCGGTGGGGGTCGCAGTGAGACGGACAGCAGTACACTGGAAGTGGATAGTCTGGGAGAACTGCAGGACCAGGACACACCCCCAGGTAAGAGTGGCTGTTGCTTAGCAGCAAGAGAGCCAGAGGGTTGGCTCATTCACCAGTCTCTAGATACAGACCTGTTAACCTGTTCACTCTAGATACAGACCTGTTAACCTGTTCACTCTAAATACAGACCTGTTGACCTGTTCACTCTAGATACAGACCTGTTAACCTGTTCACTCTAAATACAGACCTGTTAACCTGTTCACTCTAGATACAGACCTGTTAACCTGTTCACTCTAAATACAGACCTGTTGACCTGTTCACTCTAGATACAGACCTGTTAACCTGTTCACTCTAAATACAGACCTGTTAACCGTTTCACTCTAGATACAGACCTGTTAACCTGTTCACTCTAGATACAGACCTGTTGACCTGTTCACTCTAGATACAGACCTGTTGACCTGTTCACTCTAGATACAGACCTGTTGACTCTAGATACAGACCTGTTAACCTGTTCACTCTAGATACAGACCTGTTGACCTGTTCACTCTAGATACAGACCTGTTGACCTGTTCACTCTAGATACAGACCTGTTGACCTGTTCACTCTAGATACAGACCTGTTGACCTGTTAACTCTAGATACAGACCTGTTCACTCTAGATACAGACCTGTTAACCTGTTCACTCTAGATACAGACCTGTTGACCTGTTCACTCTAGATACAGACCTGTTGACCTGTTCACTCTAGATACAGACCTGTTAACCTGTTCACTCTAGATACAGACCTGTTCACTCTAGATACAGACCTGTTCACTCTAGATACAGACCTGTTAACCTGATCACTCTAGATACAGACCTGTTAACCTGTTCACTCTAGATACAGACCTGTTAACCTGTTCACTCTAGATACAGACCTGTTCACTCTAGATACAGACCTGTTCACTCTAGATACAGACCTGTTAACCTGATCACTCTAGATACAGACCTGTTAACCTGTTCACTCTAGATACAGACCTGTTCACTCTAGATACAGACCTGTTGACCTGTTCACTCTAAATACAGACCTGTTAACCTGTTCACTCTAGATACAGACCTGTTGACCTGTTCACTCTAGATACAGACCTGTTCACTCTAGATACAGACCTGTTGACCTGTTCACTCTAAATACAGACCTGTTAACCTGTTTACTCTAGATACAGACCTGTTGACCTGTTCACCCTAGATACAGACCTGTTGACCTGTTCACTCTAGATACAGACCTGTTCACTCTAGATACAGACCTGTTAACCTGTTTACTAGTCTCTAGATAGATCTTGAGTAGATCAACAAGGTTTTGTTTGTTCTTCAGATCAGGAGCAGAGCCCACATGGGGTTAAAGGATGCCCCTCCCAGACCAAGGCTTTACTGGCAGTTGGTCTAGGCAGCTTGTCCTCCTCTCACTCCAAGTCCAACTCCACCTGCAGCCTGGAACTCAGCACCAGCAGTCAACATGACAGCAGTCAACATGACAGTCAACATGACAGCAGTCAACATGACAGCAGTCAACATGACAGCACCGAGCATAAAGCCAAAGGTACCTAGGTTTACTGGCATTGTGGCTGTGAACACACTGGATAGTCCTAGCTTTGGTGCTAGCCTTTGTGCTAGCCTTTGTCCTAGCCTTGGTGCTAGCCTTTGTGTGCTAGCCTTGGTGCTAGCCTTTGTGTGCTAGTCTTGGTGCTAGCCTTTGTGTGCTAGTATTGGTGCTAGCCTTTGTGTGCTAGTCTTGGTGCTAGCCTTTGTGTGCTAGTCTTGGTGCTAGCCTTTGTGCTAGTCTTGGTGCTAGCCTTGGTGCTAGTCTTTGTGCTAGTCTTTGTGCTAGCCTTTGTGCTAGCCTTGGTGCTAGCCTTTGTGCTAGTTTTGGTCCTAGTCTTTGTGCTAGCCTTGGTGCTAGCCTTTGTGCTAGTTTTGGTGCTAGCCTTTGTGCTAGTCTTGGTGCTAGTCTTGGTGCTAGCCTTGGTGCTAGTCTTGGTGCTAGTCTTGGTGCTAGCCTTGGTGCTAGCCTTGGTCCTAGTCTTGGTGCTAGCCTTGGTCCTAGTCTTTGTGCTAGCCTTTGTGCTAGCCTTTGTGCTAGCCTTTGTGCTAGCCTTTGTGCTAGTTTTGGTGCTAGCCTTTGTGCTAGTTTTGGTGCTAGCCTTTGTGCTAGTCTTGGTGCTAGCGTTGTCTGGTATCAGTGCAGGGAAAGACAAGGCTTTCCTGGCAGTTGGTCTAGGCAGCTTGTCCTCCTCTCACTCCAAGTCCAACTCCACCTGCAGCCTGGAACTCAGCACCAGCAGTCAACATGACAGCAGTCAACATGACAGTCAACATGACAGCAGTCAACATGACAGCAGTCAACATGACAGCACCGAGCATAAAGCCAAAGGTACCTAGGTTTACTGGCATTGTGGCTGTGAACACACTGGATAGTCCTAGCTTTGGTGCTAGCCTTTGTGCTAGCCTTTGTCCTAGCCTTGGTGCTAGCCTTTGTGTGCTAGCCTTGGTGCTAGCCTTTGTGTGCTAGTCTTGGTGCTAGCCTTTGTGTGCTAGTCTTGGTGCTAGCCTTTGTGTGCTAGTCTTGGTGCTAGCCTTTGTGTGCTAGTCTTGGTGCTAGCCTTTGTGCTAGTCTTGGTGCTAGTCTTGGTGCTAGCCTTGGTGCTAGTCTTTGTGCTAGCCTTTGTGCTAGCCTTGGTGCTAGCCTTTGTGCTAGTTTTGGTCCTAGTCTTTGTGCTAGCCTTGGTGCTAGCCTTTGTGCTAGTTTTGGTGCTAGCCTTTGTGCTAGTCTTGGTGCTAGTCTTGGTGCTAGTCTTGGTGCTAGTCTTGGTGCTAGCCTTGGTGCTAGCCTTGGTCCTAGTCTTGGTGCTAGCCTTGGTCCTAGTCTTTGTGCTGCCTTTGTGCTAGCCTTTGTGCTAGCCTTTGTGCTAGCCTTTGTGCTAGCCTTTGTGCTAGTTTTGGTGCTAGCCTTTGTGCTAGTTTTGGTGCTAGCCTTTGTGCTAGTCTTGGTGCTAGCGTTGTCTGGTATCAGTGCAGGGAAAGACATTATAGAGAATTGGCTTTGATGCTGATAATCATGGTAGTCTTTTGGCATCTAGTCTATATCCTCACCGTCTACCTCGTAGATAACACTAGTCTATATCCTCACCGTCTACCTCGTAGATAACACTAGTCTATATCCTCACCGTCTACCTCGTAGATAACACTAGTCTATATCCTCACCGTCTACCTCGTAGATAACACTAGTCTATATCCTCACCGTCTACCTCGTAGATAACACTAGTCTATATCCTCACCGTCTACCTCGTAGATAACACTAGTCTATATCCTCACCGTCTACCTCGTAGATAACACTAGTCTATATCCTCACCGTCTACCTCGTAGATAACACTAGTCTATATCCTCACCGTCTACCTCGTAGATAACACTAGTCTATATCCTCACCGTCTACCTCGTAGATAACACTAGTCTATATCCTCACCGTCTACCTCGTAGATAACACTAGTCTATATCCTCACCGTCTACCTCGTAGATAACACTAGTCTATATCCTCACCGTCTACCTCGTAGATAACACTAGTCTATATCCTCACCGTCTACCTCGTAGATAACACTAGTCTATATCCTCACCGTCTACCTCGTAGATAACACTAGTCTATATCCTCACCGTCTACCTCGTAGATAACACTAGTCTATATCCTCACCGTCTACCTCGTAGATAACACTAGTCTATATCCTCACCGTCTACCTCGTAGATAACACTAGTCTATATCCTCACCGTCTACCTCGTAGATAACACTAGTCTATATCCTCACCGTCTACCTCGTAGATAACACTAGTCTATATCCTCACCGTCTACCTCGTAGATAACACTAGTCTATATCCTCACCGTCTACCTCGTAGATAACACTAGTCTATATCCTCACCGTCTACCTCGTAGATAACACTAGTCTATATCCTCACCGTCTACCTCGTAGATAACACTAGTCTATATCCTCACCGTCTACCTCGTAGATAACACTAGTCTATATCCTCACCGTCTACCTCGTAGATAACACTAGTCTATATCCTCACCGTCTACCTCGTAGATAACACTAGTCTATATCCTCACCGTCTACCTCGTAGATAACACTAGTCTATATCCTCACCGTCTACCTCGTAGATAACACTAGTCTATATCCTCACCGTCTACCTCGTAGATAACACTAGTCTATATCCTCACCGTCTACCTCGTAGATAACACTAGTCTATATCCTCACCGTCTACCTCGTAGATAACACTAGTCTATATCCTCACCGTCTACCTCGTAGATAACACTAGTCTATATCCTCACCGTCTACCTCGTAGATAACACTAGTCTATATCCTCACCGTCTACCTCGTAGATAACACTAGTCTATATCCTCACCGTCTACCTCGTAGATAACACTAGTCTATATCCTCACCGTCTACCTCGTAGATAACACTAGTCTATATCCTCACCGTCTACCTCGTAGATAACACTAGTCTATATCCTCACCGTCTACCTCGTAGATAACACTAGTCTATATCCTCGTAGATAATACCCATATTAATAATCTATATCATTTCTCCCTCCAGTGTCGGCCAGTCAGAAGCGTCAGAAGGAATCACAGGCAGGCGGAACAGTGAAGAAACAAAAGCCAAACCGAAAGAGCTCCGTCCCACCCAAGAAGAACAGGAAAACTGGTAAGAATGTGTACAGCTTTATTGAGTTAAGTGTACATACTACTACTACTACTGGGGATAGGTCTGTATTACTCTGGATAAAAGCTTGTGCTGAATGACGCCCGTAATAAAGCTGAGGCCCCCACACCTCTAGGCCCCCACACCTCTAGGCCCCCACACCTCTAGGCCCCCACACCTCTAGGCCCCCACACCTCTAGGCCCCCACACCTCTAGGCCCCCACACCTCTAGGCCCCCACACCTCTAGGCCCCCACACCTCTAGGCCCCCACACCTCTAGGCCCCCACACCTCTAGGCCCCCACACCTCTAGGCCCCCACACCTCTAGGCCCCCACACCTCTAGGCCCCCACACCTCTAGGCCCCCACACCTCTAGGCCCCCACACCTCTAGGCCCCCACACCTCTAGGCCCCCACACCTCTAGGCCCCCACACCTCTAGGCCCCCACACCTCTAGGCCCCCACACCTCTAGGCCCCCACACCTCCAGGCCCCCACACCTCCAGGCCCCCACACCTCCAGGCCCCCACACCTCCAGGCTGCTAAATGTAAATGTGTTGTACTACAGAATGTGGATATTATATTTGGATAACACTGCTGTGATATCAGAGTTCCATTTTCTGGGTGAGTTTACACATTACACTTGACTAATAACGATCTTCTCTCCCCCTCTACCCCCCAGCCCACAGTAGTGACAGTGAGGACCAGTTTCTAGAGGAGAACACAGCCAAGCCTCCGGCCACCAAGACAAACACTGCAGTGGACCTGAAGGGGGCCATTTCTCCCAAATGCCATGGGCCCGCCCGCACCCCTCCGTCCAGCCACAAGTACCACAAGCACCAGTCACAGCATGCCAATCCAGAACATCACCGGGAGCATCACCGGGAGCATCACCGGGAGCATCACCACCCTCATCACAGGGAACACCACGTCAGGACACCACGCGTGTACAAGTGGAGCTTCCAGATGTGTAAGTGTCTCCATACTGACTCTAACTGGCTGTCAGTCAGACTGTCTGGATGTATGCCCCTCCCTCTTTATAACCTAACAAACAATGCTCCTCCCCTTTACCAAACATAATGCTCCTCCCCTTTACCAAACATAATGCTCCTCCCCTTTACCAAACATAATGCTCCTTCCCTTTACCAAACATAATGCTCCTACATCCTAGTTAGATTCTCCTTTTAGTACATCCTAGTTAGATTCTCCTTTTAGTACATCCTAGTTAGATTCTCCTTTTAGTACATCCTAGTTAGATTCTCCTTTTAGTACATCCTAGTTAGATTCTCCTTTTAGTACATCCTAGTTAGATTCTCCTTTTAGTACATCCTAGTTAGATTCTCCTTTGAGTACATCCTAGTTAGATTCTCCTTTGAGTACATCCTAGTTAGATTATCCTTTTAGTACATCCTAGTTAGATTCTCCTTTTAGTACATCCTAGTTAGATTCCCCTTTTAGTACATCCTAGTTAGATTCTCCTTTTCGCAGCCATCCTGACATCTCACTGAAACGTTATTTTTTCCCCCAGCGGACCTGGAGAAGATGTCAAGCCTGGAACGCATCTCGTTTCTCCAGGACAAGCTCCAGGACATCAGGAACCACTATTTGTCTCTGAAGTCTGAGGTGGCCTCCATCGATCGGCGACGCAAACGCATTAAAAAGAAGGAGCGGGAGAGTGAGTCTGTGATACTATACAGGGTTAGGGTTAGTACAGGGTTAGTACCGGGTTAGGGTTAGTACAGGGTTAGGGTTAGTACAGGAACATGTTAGTACAGGGTTAGGGTTAGTACAGGGTTAGGGTTAGTACAGGAACATGTTAGTACAGGGTTAGGGTTAGTACAGGGTTAGGGTTAGTACAGGGTTAGGGTTAGTACAGGAACATGTTAGTACAGGGTTAGGGTTAGTACAGGAACATGTTAGTACAGGGTTAGGGTTAGTACAGGAACATGTGATATACAGGGTTAGTACAGGAACATGTTAGTACAGGGTTAGGGTTAGTACAGGAACATGTTAGTACAGGGTTAGGGTTAGTACCGGAACATGTTAGTACAGGGTTAGGGTTAGTACCGGAACATGTGATATACAGGGTTAGGGTTAGTACAGGATCATGTTAGTACAGGGTTAGGGTTAGTACAGGGTTAGTACAGGGTTAGGGTTAGTACCGGGTTAGGGTTAGTACAGGGTTAGGGTTAGTACAGGAACATGTTAGTACAGGGTTAGTACAGGGTTAGGGTTAGTACAGGAACATGTTAGTACAGGGTTCGGGTTAGTACAGGGTTAGGGTTAGTACAGGGTTAGGGTTAGTACAGGAACATGTTAGTACAGGGTTAGGGTTAGTACAGGAACATGTTAGTACAGGGTTAGGGTTAGTACAGGAACATGTGATATACAGGGTTAGGGTTAGTACAGGAACATGTTATATACAGGGTTAGGGTTAACAGGAACATGTTATATACAGGGTTAGGGTTAGTACAGGATCATGTTAGTACAGGGTTACGGTTAGTACAGGATCATGTGATATACAGGGTTAGTACAGGATCATGTGATATACAGGGTTAGGGTTAGTACAGGAACATGTGATATACAGGGTTAGGGTTAGTACAGGATCATGTGATATACAGGGTTAGGGTTAGTACAGGAACATGTGATATACAGGGTTAGGGTTAGTACAGGAACATGTGATATACAGGGTTATGGTTAGTACAGGATCATGTTAGTACAGGGTTAGGGTTAGTACAGGATCATGTGATATACAGGGTTAGTACAGGATCATGTGATATACAGGGTTAGGGTTAGTACAGGATCATGTGATATACAGGGTTAGTACAGGATCATGTGATATACAGGGTTAGGGTTAGTACAGGAACATGTGATATACAGGGTTAGGGTTAGTACAGGAACATGTGATATACAGGGTTAGGGTTAGTACAGGAACATGTGATATACAGGGTTAGGGTTAGTACAGGAACATGTGATATACAGGGTTAGGGTTAGTACTGTTTTACAGGCTGTTAGTTCTGACCACCACGTTTGTAAACTGCTCCCTAGGTACCGTGGCTGCTTCTTCCTCCACCTCCTCTTCTTCATCTCCGTCCTCCAGCTCGTTGACGGCAGCTGTGATGTTGACACTGGCCGAACCCCCTGTGTCCTCTTCTTCTCAGAACTCTGTGGTGTCTGTGGAGTGTAGATGACAGGGTGTCCCCCTCTCTCTCCCCCTCTCCCCTGGGGGCCACTCTCTCTCCCCCTCTCCCCTGGGGGCCACAGCACTGAGCACTTAACCAGCACCCACCTGGTCTCCTCTCATGGTGCCCAAATCACAGGTTTTCATCCACCCTTGCCTGGCCCCATTGCCCCAAGTAAACACCGCTGCCAGTGTCACCACCCTTACCCCTCCCACAAGAACTATCAACACACCTAGACTCCTCCTTCACACAACCGTTCCCTCATTCAACCCTTTTTCCAGCAGGACACAACCTACCACTTTGCCTCCGTACTGTAGTGGCAACAACAGGGGCCTGGCAACAACAGGGGCCTGGCAACAACAGGGGCCTGGCAACAACAGGGGCCTGGCAACAACAGGGGCCTGGCAACAACAGGGGCCTGGCAACAACAGGGGCCTGGCAACAACAGGGGCCTGGCAACAACGATGACCAGAGACAACTAAGACAACAAGCACTATTTTCTATCCACAACTGTTTCCTAACTTTTATGAAGATTTGGTGAACAAACACACTACAAAAAGTACAGAATTGTTATTCCTTAACTGTATTGATAAAAATGTATATGTTGTTTTATTCAAGCAATAATTTTATTCTATTTAATGTGGTTGTTTTTGTCTGGGTAGGGGTGGTGTGTACTGGTTTAGTCTGGGTAGGGGTGGTGTGTACTGGTTTAGTCTGGGTAGGGGTGGTGTGTACTGGTTTAGTCTGGGTAGGGGTGGTGTGTACTGGTTTAGTCTGGGTAGGGGTGGTGTGTACTGGTTTAGTCTGGGTAGGGGTGGTGTGTACTGGTTTAGTCTGGGTAGGGGTTGTAAGTACCTTGTAGACCCTGTTTTGTTTTGTTCATTATAATCTGGGCACACTGGGTGAACTGGTTTAGTCTGGGTAGGGGTAGATCCCTTGTAGACCCTGTTTTGGCTCAATAATAGGGCCCACTGGCTCAATTTAATCCCACTGGCTCAATCCCTCCCACTGGCTCAATCCCTCCCACTGGCTCAATCCCTCCCACTGGCCAATCCCTCCCACTGGCTCAATCCCTCCCACTGGCTCAATCCCTCCCACTGGCTCAATCCCTCCCACTGGCTCAATCCCTCCCACTGGCTCAATCCCTCCCACTGGCTCAATCCCTCCCACTGGCTCAATCCCTCCCACTGGCTCAATCCCTCCCACTGGCTCAATCCCTCCCACTGGCTCAATCTCAAACCGAACACATTTAACACTAGATAACTTGTGCATTTGCATATTGGTTTTGTAAGCTGTTCTATCAAATAATAAGTAAACTCTGCATGAATAGGAGAAGTTATGAATAGGAGTTATTGGACATGAATTAGCTTAGCTTGCTGAGGTCATATTTTAGCAGAATGAACAGATTTGATATGTACAGGATCTACCTGTTCTGATCCAGTAGTTGCAGTATGTCAGGTTCTGTACGTTTGGCTGAGCTTTCCCAGAACTGAAACCAAATCCATTACCATTTCAGAAATGATTTAGTGGCTGCTGGGAAGTGATGATCTGTGGAGAGTGTCAACAAACTAGCACAGATTAGTGTGGAGCCAGATGCTATACGAGTAACTCCACATCATAAACATCACAAATTCCATCTCTATGTTTGTCAGTGAAGTTTGTGACGTTGGCTGTCAGAATCTAATTCAGTTCCTACTGGCGCTCCGTGTATTTCCACATATTTGTTTTTACAACCTTCCCTACCTGAGTCGTGCAACTTGCACCGTGACAGGATTTGGACTCTTTGGTAAATGTCAGTTATCGTTTCAATTTGCATTTGCAGCCCAAACACCGTGGTCACAGAGGACGTGGTCATTGGAAACAGGGTTTGCTACTAACTGTTCGATTTGATATTAAGCTTCTCACAGTTCCTTTGTAAAGCCACGTGTGCATCTCTCTGTCACCCTTCAGTTTTACTATCATACTGCCCTTGGAAGATAAGTTTAAGTTATGATTTGAACGATTCCTTCTCTTATACTGACCCAAGCATCGTACCAGCTCTTATTCTGTACTCGTTGAAAGTGAGCTATTGTGGAAGAGAACGTAGGGCTCTGGAGGTAGGAGTATACGAAAGAAGATTTGAACCAATGAACATGATGCGATATTATAGTGCCTTGTTGTTCTTCACTACTTCTAGAGAGGAAAGGCACCACTTTGTCTTTGTGTTTTTTGCTCTGTCTGAATGTGTTGGTCTTAAAGGTCCTTGATTTGTGTCTAGAGAGTATGAATGAGACGGGTAATTTACTAACATGCCAGTTATGGAGGGTTCTATCCACATATGTCTATATTCATATTGTAAACATAATGATTGTACAGGTTAATGAATTGAGAACCATCCGGAAATACAGTGTCTAATGTATAAATCTACAGAAGACAGAGAGAAGTTCATATGACCAGTAAAGAGCTCTATTCGTGGTATTACGATTTGTACTACTTATTTTAGCCCATCATTAAAGCGTCTTGCAGGCTGAATCCGATGTTATTAACCAGACGCTGCAGAGGAAATTTAAAAAGTTATTTAAGAACAGTTCCGTTTTTTAATTGAGTGTTGGTCTGTCCAACCTTTGACCTTTTCGTCTCCCCTCACCCCTGCCACCAAAACTGTTTCGTTCTTTACACTCTGACCAGGAAAATGGTGACAACAAATATTGTAAAATGTGCATTTATGACAAAACAAAGTGGTCATATAGTATGTGTGTACAATATTAGTTATTTCACCAATGTGTGTTCCCCTATAAAGGCACCCTATTCTGTGTAAAGGGCACTAGTTTAAACCTGTGCCATATGTGCATAGGGTACCATTTGGGTTGCACAACCCCATGTACAGATACTGTATGATGCCCTGAAGGTGTGTCTGTTGTTTGGCACTTGTATCTAATTGTATGCCTTTGTTATACATTTGTATATTTGAGAGTGTTTTGAGTCAAGCTATTTAATATCTTGCACTTGTTAATAATGACAATGATGTCTACTATCCTGTACAGGCAGCTGTACTGTTTTATTATGTGTTTTTTTAGTAGATATGGGCACCGAAGAGGGTCAAAGCATACCAGGCTGGGCTTTGATGACACCCCATTAACTGTAAGTCCACCTGAACCAGAACCCTATGGGCCATGGTGAAAAGTAGGGAACTAGGAGATTTGGTTGGTCTCATTTGTTTTCTTGAGGTTATCTTAATGTTTTTTAGACTGGTTGGTTGCATTGTAAACATGTCTTGGCTTTTTCATTTGTGTGTGTTTTTCCGTTAGCTCATGGTTATATCAGAAGCATTTACGGGTTTTGAACTGAGATGGTTATGTTATTAGAAATATTATCTATTGCAAGAGCTTGGAACCGCTAACCCTGGCAATATGACTGGAGGCTTGTCTTATGGATTATATTTCTATGGTCATTTTATTTTTCCACCCTGTATATGGTCTGTACAGTTTCTTGGACCTCGACGGGAAAATGTCTGGGAGCAAGAGAAAGTTTAGAAGAAAAGCTCAATAGTATTTATTAGACACATCAGAGGATGGTGATTCAGTCATGTGTAATTTATTGTACAAATTTAAGCAAAAAAGGAAGCCTCTGTTTGAAATAAATGCCATAGTTTGTGAACATCATTGTGTTCCGTTAAGTGTGAAGAAAGTGTCACTTGATTTGGTGCCAATGTTAAGTCATCGAATAACAGTATGGTTCTAGCTGCACATGTTAAATTGTGATCCTAAAATGATCCGGTTCAAATAACAGTAAAATAAATTATAAATACCATTATTATAATAAGGAAACGTTTCTGTAATGTAATAAGGTTATCATGGTTGAATAGATTGTAAACCGTATTTCCCCAAAATATTTTCATGCCACCTACATCCACGAACAATCAATACATTTTGTCACTATTACATCGTAGAGGTTTTGCAGCTATATTAGGAGAGATTACCCCAAATGAGTCTGTAGATAATAATTTACGTAATGGTACTTGATACTATAGCTACAGTCTATAGCAGCAACTGAGACTGGTTTCTATTGTAGCATTACCATAATAACTGTGGCAACAGGAAACAGCTGGGTTTAGATCTCAGTTTAGTTAGCAGCTACTAACTCTACAACAGGATCAAGCTGTATTTATTATGACTTTAGATCTCAGTTTAGTTAGCAGCTACTAACTCTACAACAGGATCAAGCGGTATTTATTATGACTTTAGATCTCAGTTTAGTCAGCAGCTACTGACTCTACAACAGGATCAAGCGGTATTTATTATGACTTTAGATCTCAGTTTAGTTAGCAGCTACTGACTCTACAACAGGATCAAGCGGTATTTATTATGACTTTAGATCTCAGTTTAGTTAGCAGCTACTGACTCTACAACAGGATCAAGCTGTATTTATTATGACTTTAGATCTCAGTTTAGTTAGCAGCTACTGACTCTACAACAGGATCAAGCGGTATTTATTATGACTTTAGATCTCAGTTTAGTTAGCAGCTACTGACTCTACAACAGGATCAAGCTGTATTTATTATGACTTTAGATCTCAGTTTAGTTAGCAGCTACTGACTCTACAACAGGATCAAGCTGTATTTATTATGACTTTAGATCTCAGTTTAGTCAGCAGCTACTGACTCTACAACAGGATCAAGCTGTATTTATTATGACTTTAGATCTCAGTTTAGTCAGCAGCTACTAACTCTACAACAGGATCAAGCTGTATTTATTATGACTTTAGATCTCAGTTTAGTCAGCAGCTACTAACTCTACAACAGGATCAAGCTGTATTTATTATGACTTTAGATCTCAGTTTAGTCAGCAGCTACTAACTCTACAACAGGATCAAGCTGTATTTATTATGACTTTAGATCTCAGTTTAGTCAGCAGCTACTAACTCTACAACAGGATCAAGCTGTATTTATTATGACTTTAGATCTCAGTTTAGTCAGCAGCTACTGACTCTACAACAGGATCAAGCTGTATTTATTATGACTTTAGATCTCAGTTTAGTCAGCAGCTACTGACTCTACAACAGGATCAAGCTGTATTTATTATGACTTTAGATCTCAGTTTAGTCAGCAGCTACTGACTCTACAACAGGATCAAGCTGTATTTATTATGACTTTAGATCTCAGTTTAGTCAGCAGCTACTGACTCTACAACAGGATCAAGCTGTATTTATTATGACTTTAGATCTCAGTTTAGTCAGCAGCTACTAACTCTACAACAGGATCAAGCTGTATTTATTATGACTTTAGATCTCAGTTTAGTCAGCAGCTACTAACTCTACAACAGGATCAAGCTGTATTTATTATGACTTTAGATCTCAGTTTAGTCAGCAGCTACTGACTCTACAACAGGATCAAGCTGTATTTATTATGACTTTAGATCTCAGTTTAGTCAGCAGCTACTGACTCTACAACAGGATCAAGCTGTATTTATTATGACTTTAGATCTCAGTTTAGTCAGCAGCTACTGACTCTACAACAGGATCAAGCTGTATTTATTATGACTTTAGATCTCAGTTTAGTCAGCAGCTACTGACTCTACAACAGGATCAAGCTGTATTTATTATGACTTTAGATCTCAGTTTAGTCAGCAGCTACTAACTCTACAACAGGATCAAGCTGTATTTATTATGACTTTAGATCTCAGTTTAGTCAGCAGCTACTAACTCTACAACAGGATCAAGCTGTATTTATTATGACTTTAGATCTCAGTTTAGTCAGCAGCTACTAACTCTACAACAGGATCAAGCTGTATTTATTATGACTTTAGATCTCAGTTTAGTCAGCAGCTACTGACTCTACAACAGGATCAAGCTGTATTTATTATGACTTTAGATCTCAGTTTAGTCAGCAGCTACTGACTCTACAACAGGATCAAGCTGTATTTATTATGACTTTAGATCTCAGTTTAGTCAGCAGCTACTGACTCTACAACAGGATCAAGCTGTATTTATTATGACTTTAGATCTCAGTTTAGTTAGCAGCTACTGACTCTACAACAGGATCAAGCTGTATTTATTATGACTTTAGATCTCAGTTTAGTCAGCAGCTACTAACTCTACAACAGGATCAAGCTGTATTTATTATGACTTTAGATCTCAGTTTAGTCAGCAGCTACTAACTCTACAACAGGATCAAGCGGTATTTATTATGACTTTAGATCTCAGTTTAGTACTAACTCTAGGATCAGCTACTTTAGACTCAGTTTAGTTAACAGGATCAAGCTGTATTTATTATGACTTTAGATCTCAGTTTAGTTAGCAGCTACTGACTCTACAACAGGATCAAGCTGTATTTATTATGACTTTTTAGATCTCAGTTTAGTTAGCAGCTACTGACTCTACAACAGGATCAAGCTGTATTTATTATGACTTTAGATCTCAGTTTAGTCAGCAGCTACTGACTCTACAACAGGATCAAGCTGTATTTATTATGACTTTAGATCTCAGTTTAGTTAGCAGCTACTGACTCTACAACAGGATCAAGCTGTATTTATTATGACTTTAGATCTCAGTTTAGTCAGCAGCTACTGACTCTACAACAGGATCAAGCTGTATTTATTATGACTTTAGATCTAGTTTAGTTAGCAGCTACTGACTCTACAACAGGATCAAGCTGTATTTATTATGACTTTAGATCTCAGTTTAGTTAGCAGCTACTGACTCTACAACAGGATCAAGCTGTATTTATTATGACTTTAGATCTCAGTTTAGTTAGCAGCTACTGACTCTACAACAGGATCAAGCTGTATTTATTATGACTTTAGATCTCAGTTTAGTCAGCAGCTACTGACTCTACAACAGGATCAAGCTGTATTTATTATGACTTTAGATCTCAGTTTAGTCAGCAGCTACTGACTCTACAACAGGATCAAGCTGTATTTATTATGACTTTAGATCTCAGTTTAGTCAGCAGCTACTAACTCTACAACAGGATCAAGCTGTATTTATTATGACTTTAGATCTCAGTTTAGTTAGCAGCTACTGACTCTACAACAGGATCAAGCTGTATTTATTATGACTTTAGATCTCAGTTTAGTCAGCAGCTACTGACTCTACAACAGGATCAAGCTGTATTTATTATGACTTTAGATCTCAGTTTAGTCAGCAGCTACTGACTCTACAACAGGATCAAGCTGTATTTATTATGACTTTAGATCTCAGTTTAGTTAGCAGCTACTGACTCTACAACAGGATCAAGCTGTATTTATTATGACTTTAGATCTCAGTTTAGTCAGCAGCTACTGACTCTACAACAGGATCAAGCTGTATTTATTATGACTTTAGATCTCAGTTTAGTCAGCAGCTACTAACTCTACAACAGGATCAAGCTGTATTTATTATGACTTTAGATCTCAGTTTAGTTAGCAGCTACTGACTCTACAACAGGATCAAGCTGTATTTATTATGACTTTAGATCTCAGTTTAGTTAGCAGCTACTGACTCTACAACAGGATCAAGCTGTATTTATTATGACTTTAGATCTCAGTTTAGTCAGCAGCTACTGACTCTACAACAGGATCAAGCTGTATTTATTATGACTTTAGATCTCAGTTTAGTCAGCAGCTACTGACTCTACAACAGGATCAAGCTGTATTTATTATGACTTTAGATCTCAGTTTAGTTAGCAGCTACTGACTCTACAACAGGATCAAGCTGTATTTATTATGACTTTAGATCTCAGTTTAGTCAGCAGCTACTGACTCTACAACAGGATCAAGCTGTATTTATTATGACTTTAGATCTCAGTTTAGTTAGCAGCTACTGACTCTACAACAGGATCAAGCTGTATTTATTATGACTTTAGATCTCAGTTTAGTCAGCAGCTACTGACTCTACAACAGGATCAAGCTGTATTTATTATGACTTTAGATCTCAGTTTAGTCAGCAGCTACTGACTCTACAACAGGATGACTCTACAACAGGATCAAGCTGTATTTATTATGACTTTAGATCTCAGTTTAGTTAGCAGCTACTGACTCTACAACAGGATCAAGCTGTATTTATTATGACTTTAGATCTCAGTTTAGTCAGCAGCTACTGACTCTACAACAGGATCAAGCTGTATTTATTATGACTTTAGATCTCAGTTTAGTTAGCAGCTACTGACTCTACAACAGGATCAAGCTGTATTTATTATGACTTTAGATCTCAGTTTAGTCAGCAGCTACTGACTCTACAACAGGATCAAGCTGTATTTATTATGACTTTAGATCTCAGTTTAGTTAGCAGCTACTGACTCTACAACAGGATCAAGCTGTATTTATTATGACTTTAGATCTCAGTTTAGTCAGCAGCTACTGACTCTACAACAGGATCAAGCTGTATTTATTATGACTTTAGATCTCAGTTTAGTTAGCAGCTACTGACTCTACAACAGGATCAAGCTGTATTTATTATGACTTTAGATCTCAGTTTAGTCAGCAGCTACTGACTCTACAACAGGATCAAGCTGTATTTATTATGACTTTAGATCTCAGTTTAGTCAGCAGCTACTGACTCTACAACAGGATCAAGCTGTATTTATTATGACTTTAGATCTCAGTTTAGTCAGCAGCTACTGACTCTACAACAGGATCAAGCTGTATTTATTATGACTTTAGATCTCAGTTTAGTCAGCAGCTACTGACTCTACAACAGGATCAAGCTGTATTTATTATGACTTTAGATCTCAGTTTAGTCAGCAGCTACTGACTCTACAACAGGATCAAGCTGTATTTATTATGACTTTAGATCTCAGTTTAGTTAGCAGCTACTGACTCTACAACAGGATCAAGCTGTATTTATTATGACTTTAGATCTCAGTTTAGTTACTCTACAACAGGATCAAGCTGTATTTATTATGACTTTAGATCTCAGTTTAGTTAGCAGCTACTGACTCTACAACAGGATCAAGCTGTATTTATTATGACTTTAGATCTCAGTTTAGTCAGCAGCTACTGACTCTACAACAGGATCAAGCTGTATTTATTATGACTTTAGATCTCAGTTTAGTCAGCAGCTACTGACTCTACAACAGGATCAAGCTGTATTTATTATGACTTTAGATCTCAGTTTAGTCAGCAGCTACTAACTCTACAACAGGATCAAGCTGTATTTATTATGACTTTAGATCTCAGTTTAGTCAGCAGCTACTAACTCTACAACAGGATCAAGCTGTATTTATTATGACTTTAGATCTCAGTTTAGTTAGCAGCTACTGACTCTAGGATCAAGCTGTATTTATTATGACTTTAGATCTCAGTTTAGTCAGCAGCTACTGACTCTACAACAGGATCAAGCTGTATTTATTATGACTTTAGATCTCAGTTTAGTTAGCAGCTACTGACTCTACAACAGGATCAAGCTGTATTTATTATGACTTTAGATCTCAGTTTAGTTAGCAGCTACTGACTCTACAACAGGATCAAGCTGTATTTATTATGACTTTAGATCTCAGTTTAGTTAGCAGCTACTGACTCTACAACAGGATCAAGCTGGTATTTATTATGACTTTAGATCTCAGTTTAGTCAGCAGCTACTAACTCTACAACAGGATCAAGCTGTATTTATTATGACTTTAGATCTCAGTTTAGTCAGCAGCTACTGACTCTACAACAGGATCAAGCTGTATTTATTATGACTTTAGATCTCAGTTTAGTCAGCAGCTACTGACTCTACAACAGGATCAAGCTGTATTTATTATGACTTTAGATCTCAGTTTAGTTAGCAGCTACTGACTCTACAACAGGATCAAGCTGTATTTATTATGACTTTAGATCTCAGTTTAGTCAGCAGCTACTAACTCTACAACAGGATCAAGCTGTATTTATTATGACTTTAGATCTCAGTTTAGTTAGCAGCTACTGACTCTACAACAGGATCAAGCTGTATTTATTATGACTTTAGATCTCAGTTTAGTTAGCAGCTACTGACTCTACAACAGGATCAAGCGGTATTTATTATGACTTTAGATCTCAGTTTAGTTAGCAGCTACTGACTCTACAACAGGATCAAGCTGTATTTATTATGACTTTAGATCTCAGTTTAGTCAGCAGCTACTAACTCTACAACAGGATCAAGCTGTATTTATTATGACTTTAGATCTCAGTTTAGTCAGCAGCTACTGACTCTACAACAGGATCAAGCTGTATTTATTATGACTTTAGATCTCAGTTTAGTTAGCAGCTACTGACTCTACAACAGGATCAAGCTGTATTTATTATGACTTTAGATCTCAGTTTAGTTAGCAGCTACTGACTCTACAACAGGATCAAGCTGTATTTATTATGACTTTAGATCTCAGTTTAGTCAGCAGCTACTAACTCTACAACAGGATCAAGCGGTATTTCCAACTCTCGCGATACAAACAAATAGACGTACTCAGACGTGGTGCGTCACGCGTCATGCTGCGTCGTGCCCTCTGACACGCTGGAACAGCTAATCCGCTAGCTTGTGTCGGCTAGTTATCTGTGTATCTCCGGGGATGATGGGGAGTAAATCCAGCACCGTTGCTGCTGGGGTGGCCGGGGCTTTATTTATCGGTTACTGTATTTATTTTGACAGAAAACGACGGAGTGATCCGGACTTTAAGAGGAGGCTGCGAGAACGTAAGTTACCTGATGTTAGGTTGATAAAATACCGAGGTTTGGGGCACATGGCTGGTGTCTGAAAGTTAACGTTAGCTGGGTTAGATATTACAGAATGATCAATTAAAGTCGGTAATACATGGAGCTTATGATCTAACTGGTAATAGCATATAACCCAAAACCATCGTTACTATACATGTCTAAACCCGATAAATGTTTTCTTGACATTAAATGAAGGTATCACGTACATTATGCGCAATAAATTATTTATCTAACCTAGATGAGTCCACTTACATTAAATTGATATGTATTATTGTAGGCTAGTCCACTGTATCAACCCATAAATGCTAGTTTAGTGACAATTAGGCCGGTTTGTGGTGTCCAACTCTATTTTTCATTCCTGTAATCTATATTCCTCTAATCTATATCTCATTAACTTCAGGCAGAAGAAAACAAACTACCAAAGAAAACACTAGTCTGGCCAGGGTAAGACATATTTTTGTATGCATGGAGAACATCCAAAGAGCAAAGATTGTGTTCTGAGACAACCTGGGTAGTTGAGTTGGGGTCTGTTGCTGTTCCCAAATAATTCAATACTTGACTTGGGCAGTAGCCTATTATAGCTTGAGCTCTCAGAGAATAGTGGTTAAAATAGAGGTCCTGCATCTATGTGTAGAATATTACCAGCACCCAAAATGAGCCACATAATTCAGTTAAACGCGTCTATTGATTTATGTTCGGACATTCAGCTGCCTGACCTGAAGGACGCTGAGGCTGTACAGAAGTTTTTCCTTGAAGAGATTCAGCTGGGAGAGGAGCTGCTGGCACAAGGTGAGTCTGTCCTCCGGCGATGCGGCCACCGGGGCGATCTTATTTTAAATATGTCTAGGATACCTACAGAATATTGAAAAGCCAATGCAATCTCAAATGTAAGTTACAGATATGAGGGACCATTCAGCTGTAACAAAACAAGAGATTGGCCTCTAATTAAAGGGCTTTTAATATAAGTATTAATATATTTATTTCTCCCTTTAACTGAACAACATCCCTCAATTTAGATAATTCCTCCCTCCTCCACCCTGTCAAGTTTCTACATGGTGGAAAACATGTTTTTTAACTTATCAGATAAACTGTGTGTCTATCACAGGAGACTACGAGAAAGGTGTGGATCACCTGACCAATGCAATCGCAGTGTGTGGCCAACCCCAGCAGCTGCTCCAGGTTCTCCAACAGACTCTGCCTCCACCTGTCTTCCAGATGCTGCTCACCAAACTGCCCACCATCAGCCAGGTGGGTCTGTCGTTAGGCCCTGTCGTTAGGCCCTGTCGTTAGGCCCTGTCGTTAGGCCCTGCGTTAGGCCCTGTCGTTAGGCCCTGTCGTTAGGCCCTGTCGTTAGGCCCTGTCGTTAGGCCCTGTCGTTAGGCCCTGCCGTTAGGCCCTGCCGTTAGGCCCTGCCGTTAGGCCCTGCCGTTAGGCCCTGCCGTTAGGCCCTGCCGTTAGGCCCTGCCGTTCGGGTCAGCTTGTTTGTTCATTGAGACAGTGGCACCGACATGAAGTTTGAACACGAAGTTGACTCATTTATCCTTCATTTGTCCTTGACATTTTTCTTCGATTAGCCTTAAATCCTGCAGTTACTAATTTGTGTTGATATTTAAAATGTAATGGAAACAGTCTAGTGTTTGGTTACTATTTAAAGCCTGATTCATTCGGTTACATCTGCTATGACACTTTATAAATCAGTAGGTAGATATGTGTGTGTGTGTGTGTTGTCCCGGGCATATTGTTACACCAGAAGAACCCGCAGGGATAACAGATGCAAAATAATAATTTTAAAATGAATTGTATTTCCTGTGTTGTAACTTTTCGTGCCTTAACTGAATATATTCAGTCATTAGTTATTTTTGCTTGCTGACAAATGTTCTCTTTACTTTTCAGAGAATTGTGAGTGCCCAGAGTTTAGCAGAAGATGACATTGAGTGAATCTGGGAGAATCTAGCGTGTGTTGGACAGCCGGCGTGTTCCTGCATGCCTGTGACCTTGTTTAGGTGGCTAGCCTAGTCCAGAGGTCCCCATTGGATGGATATTAGAGGTCAGCAGAGTCCTGTAGATTTGTTGAATGGTTTTGGAGTTCCACACATCTGCCATTATTCAGTTACTGGATCACATTCCCAATGTTTTGTCGCCACATGTCTTTATGACCAACTGTAAAATACACTTGAATGAATGTGCCTGTTCCACATATGTCCTCCAAACCAATCTGTGATTATTTTTGTAAAACTATTTTCTGATGTAGATTAAAGCTTAAGGGCAGATTTGCTGTCACTCTTGACTTTTATTTTGTACATCAACATGTTTTAATTCCATTTGTCACAGTGTCATATCATGGTTTCTTTACTGGGTGTTTTTATATTTCAACCCTATAGAAATCCCCCAAAACTATGGAATAAAATGTTACGATTTTATAAATGTATGTAGTTGTTTCTGAAGTTTGTGTGGCCAGTAGATGGCAGAAGCAATACATGAAGAAACGGTTGGCTGAGACATCTGCAATGTAGGTCAATGTGTTTATTCCTGAGACGTCCACAATGTAGGTCAATGTGTTTATTCCTGAGACGTCCGCAATGTAGGTCAATGTGTTTATTCCTGAGACGTCCGCAATGTAGGTCAATGTGTTTATTCCTGAGACGTCCGCAATGTAGGTCAATGTGTTTATTCCTGAGACGTCCGCAATGTAGGTCAATGTGTTTATTCCTGAGACGTCCGCAATGTAGGTCAATGTGTTTATTCCTGAGACGTCCGCAACGTAGGTCAATGTGTTTATTCCTGATTTTACCTGGAAAAGGCTTGTGAAAATCCACAAAACCAGAATGACCAGGACATTGAAGCACATTGACTAGGACGGTGAAGCACAAATTAGTTTGTTTCCTGTTTAATTCCCTCCATGTGCCTTCACCACTGTTGGCACGGTGATACAGCAGCTTCTCTGTCAGGGTTGGTAGAAGGTTATTCAAGGATAGCCCCTTACATGGGTTTAGGACTGATACTTGGAAGGCCTAGTTAGTCTCTCCATGTCAATGACCGTTTGTGTATTTATATATGCTGACATGGAAGCCGTCATATTTTTTTATAAAAAAATCCAGCCAACGCACCATAAACAGAGACAGGGTGCATCTTATCCTATTTTAGTAATTTGTTGTTGTTTGTGATTATTGTGTTAATTGTTGCACTATTGGGCCAGAACAAGACTTGGCAATTAAACTCTTTCTGATTCTGATCTTATGTGGGGTGACAGATCTCGATGAAGCCTATGTGGTTGTGCTATTCCTCTGCTCATCAACAGGGGTCACTGTAGCTCCGGGATGACGGCCATGTGCTTCATTACCCCTGAAGGTAATTGCTGAATGGACTGACACTGACTTCACAACATCGTCATTCTATTGGGCAAAAAAAAACAAGAGAATCCAAAGGCCAAAGTGAGATGTTGCGCTTCAGATAAATGTGGTTAGGAGGAACTTGTTCCTAGATTGTAGTATTTTAAAATCCACCCAGAAAACATGACAGATTGGGTATTTCTGATTCTGGATATTGTGCAACTGGCCAAGTTACTATGTGCTATGTGCTGATTGGCAACAGATAATGTTGTGGTGAGACTGGGAGGGATGAGACTGGGAGGGAGTTTTTACTGGGAATTTTAGACTGGGAGGGAGGGTGGAGAAAAGGGACAGACAGATAACTGGGAGGGTGGGTTAGACTGGGAGGGTGGGGTGTGGGAGGGAGGGTGAGACTGGGAGGGAGGGTGAGACTGGGAGGGTGAGACTGGGAGGGAGGGTGAGACTGGGAGGGTGGGTTAGACTGGGAGGGAGGGTGAGACTGGGAGGGTGAGACTGGGGGAGGGAGGGTGAGACTGGGAGGGAGGGTTTAGACTGGGAGGGAGGGTTTAGAGGGGAGGGAGGGTGAGACTGGGAGGGAGGGTTTAGACTGGGAGGGGGGTTTAGACTGGGACTGGGAGGGAGGGGTGAGACTGGGAGGGGGGTGAGACTGGGAGGGTGGGTTAGACTGGGAGGGAGGGTGAGACTGGGAGGGTGGGGGAGGGAGGGTGAGACTGGGAGGGAGGGTGAGACTGGGAGGGAGGGGAGGGAGGGTGAGACTGGGAGGGAGGGTTTAGACTGGGAGGGAGGGTGAGACTGGGAGTGAGACTGGGAGGGAGGGTTCTGGGAGACTGGGAGGGTGGGTGAAGGGGATTTGGGAGGGACTGGGATGGAGGGAGGGTGAGACTGGGAGGAGGGTGGGTGAGACTGGGAGGGAGGGTGAGACTGGGAGGGAGGGTGAGACTGGGAGGGTGGGTGGGAGACTGGGTGGGAGGGTGAGGGTGGGTGACTGGGAGGGGGGTGAGACTGGGAGGGTGGGTGAGAGGGAGGGAGGGTTTAGAGGGAGGGAGGGTGAGACTGGGAGGGAGGGTGGACTGGGAGGGAGGGGGTTTAGACTGGGAGGGAGGGTGAGACTGGGTTTGAGACTGGGAGGGTGGGGAGGGTGGGTGAGACTGGGAGGGAGACTGGGAGGGGGGTGAGACTGGGAGGGGGGTGAGACTGGGAGGGGAGGGTGGGTGAGACTGGGGTGAGAGGGTGAGACTGGGAGGGTGGGTGAGAGTGTGAGGGAGGGTGAGACTGGGAGGGAGGGGTGAGACTGGGAGGGAGGGTGGGAGACTGGGAGGAAGGATTTAGACTGGGAGGGAGGGTGAGACTGGGAGGGTGGGTGAGACTGGGTGGGAGGGTTTAGACTGGGAGGGAGGGTGAGACTGGGAGGGTGGGTGAGACTGGGAGGGTGGGTGACTGGGTGTGAGGGAGGGTGAGACTGGGAGGGAGGGTTTAGACTGGGAGGGTGGGTGAGAGTGGGAGGGAGGGTGAGACTGGGAGGGGGGTGAGACTGGGAGGGTGGGTGAGACTGTGTGAGGGAGGGTGAGACTGGGAGGGACTGGGAGGGAGGGTGAGACTGGGAGGGAGGGTGAGACTGGGAGGAAGGATTTAGACTAGGAGGGAGGGGAGGGTGGGTGAGACTGAGACTGGGAGGGTGGGTGAGACTGGGTGGGAGGGTTTAGACTGGGAGGGGAGGGTGAGACTGGGAGGGGGTGGGTGAGGAGGGTGGGAGGGAGGGTGAGACTGGGAGGGGAGGGGAGGGGGGTGAGACTGGGAGGGGGTGAGACTGGGAGGGTGGGTGAGACTGGGAGGGTGGGTGAGAGTGTGAGGGAGGGTGAGACTGGGAGGGAGGGTGAGACTGGGAGGGAGGGTGTAGACTGGGAGGGAGGGTGAGACTGGGAGGGTGGGTGAGACTGGGAGGGGGGGTGAGACTGGGAGGGAGGGTGATTCTGGGAGGGAGGGTGAGACTGGGAGGGAGGGTGAGACTGGGAGGGTTTAGACTGGGAGGGGGGGTGAGACTGGGAGGGAGGGTGAGACTGGGAGGGTGGGTGAGACTGGGAGGGAGGGTGAGACTGGGAGGGAGGGTGAGACTGGGAGGGAGGGTGTTATACAAAGTGTAGTGGTTATTCTGGAGAGAGAATTTTGTTATTTCACATTTTCAGTTATGTACACAATGTATTCCCAGAGAAATAAAGGTCTTTAAATGGAAATTACATTGACAGACATGAAGGAAGTGTTTTATGTACTCATGGGGGGTTGGGGGAGAGAACAGTTACACTGCAGGGAGGTGGGGGGAGAACAGTTACACTGCAGGGATGTGGGGGGAGAACAGTTACACTGCAGGGATGTGGGGGGGGACAGTTACACTGCAGGGGGGGACAGTTACACTGCAGGGAGGTGGGGGGACGACAGTTACACTGCAGGGGGGGGACAGTTACACTGCAGGGAGGTGGGGGGGGACAGTTACACTGCAGGGGGACAGTTACACATAGGGAGGTGGGGGGCAGTTACACTGCAGGGAGGTGGGGGGGGCAGTTACACTGCAGGGAGGTGGGGGCAGTTACACTGCAGGGAGGTGGGGGGGCAGTTACACTGCAGGGAGGTGGGGGGCAGTTACACTGCAGGGAGGTGGGGGGGACAGTTACACTGCAGGGAGGTGGGGGGGGACAGTTACACTGCAGGGAGGTGGGGGGACAGTTACACTGCAGGGAGGTGGGGGGACAGTTACACTGCAGGGAGGTGGGGGGACAGTTACACTGCAGGGAGGTGGGGGGACAGTTACACTGCAGGGATGTGGGGGGACAGTTACACTGCAGGGAGGTGGGGGGACAGTTACACTGCAGGGAGGTGGGGGGACAGTTACGCTGCAGGGGGGGACAGTTACACTGCAGGGAGGGGGGGCAGTTACACTGCAGGGAGGTGGGGGGACAGTTACACTGCAGGGAGGTGGGGGGACAGTTACACTGCAGAATGACCAGTTGGTGACTGGTTAGTTGACAGACAGACTGAATGACTGTTTGGTTGATTGGTTGTCTGGTCTGGTTGGGTTGGTTGGATGACTGTCTGGATGACTGGTTGGTTGACTGTTTGGTTGATTGGTTGTCTGGTTGGTTGACTGGTTGGTTGACTGTTTGGTTGATTGGTTGTTTAGTTGGTTGACTGGTTGGTTGACTGGTTGGATGACTGGTTGTTTGACTGGTTGGATGACTGGGGGAATAGGATCCATGTAGAAGACAGGCTATTTTGAATGTTAACGACATAATGAATGGTCTTTCTGTTTTCTCTCTTCTGACTCCACCTCCCCCTCTTCTTTTTTTACCAACTCACTGATTTAATTTCCCAGCAGGCTCTGTGTCAGAATCAGGGAAGAAGAAAATGCATTCCAAAGCACGTCGACCTAAAATAAAGCCATCCTTTACGTGCTCAGAGTACATATTTCTTCTTTGAAACAGAAGAGCTATTTTCCATTTTAAAGGAGAGATCCTGAAGAGAAGAAAAACAGAAGAGTCATGTGAATTTAAAGCTCCACTTCCTGCAGGATGTTCTGCTCCATCCATCATGTAATTCATTCCTTGGTTGTTAGTTTCTTTCCTTATCTGTAGTGATTTAACTTAACCACTTAACCCCTAATCAGCTTTTCACTCTGGTCTGGCTTCTGTTTACATTCCCAAGATGTGTTAGTATGGGTGGTCTGTTGATACTCTATAGATACTCTATCTATACAATACTATATACGATACTCTATACGATACTCTATACGATACTCTATACGATACTCTAGATGATACTCTACGATACTCTATCTATACGATACTCTATGC
Organism: Dallia pectoralis; assembly: GCA_029465975.1. Taxonomy (NCBI): domain Eukaryota; kingdom Metazoa; phylum Chordata; class Actinopteri; order Esociformes; family Umbridae; genus Dallia; species Dallia pectoralis. The sequence goes on from CM055759.1 coordinate 600,675, forward strand.
GATGCTCTATACGATACTCTATCTATACGATGCTCTATGCGATGCTCTATACGATACTCTATACGATACTCTATGCGATACTCTATGCGATGCTCTATGCGATGCTCTATGCGATGCTCTATGTGATACTCTATACGATGCTCTATACGATGCTCTATATGATGTTCTATACGATACTCTATACGATACTCTATGCGATGCTCTATGCGATGCTCTATATGATGCTCTATACGATACTCTATGCGATGCTCTATGCGATGCTCTATGCGATGCTCTATGTGATACTCTATACGATGCTCTATACGATACTCTATACAATACTCTATATGATACTCCATACGATAAACTATATGTCCCCATTTATATCTCTGACATTAATATCTCCGGTCCTGACCTCCACCCTGACTTTTATTTTTATTGTCTAACCTCCACCCTGACTTTTATATATGGTCTGAACCTCTGAAGTGTTAGATAATTTAAAGTAACATCGATTTAAAACAATATTTAAATAATGACTAAATGTGGATTATCATGCCTAGTGGTGACTTGTGATCCCCAGTCTGTCATCAGATTAATCTGTAATCTAGGATGACTAACAGGATGGATAATCTGCTTTTATTTATCCAGATCAGGAGACAGTCAGCTGGGTGGTAATCTGTAATCTAGGATGACTAACTGGATGGATAATCTGCTCTTATTTATCCAGATCAGGAGACAGTCAGCTGGGTGGTAATCTGTAATCTAGGATGACTAACAAGATGGATAATCTGCTTTTATTTATCCAGATCAGGAGACAGTCAGCTGGGTGGTAATCTGTAATCTAGGATGACTAACAGGATGGATAATCTGCTTTTATTTATCCAGATCAGGAGACAGTCAGCTGGGTGGTAATCTGTAATCTAGGATGACTAACTGGATGGATAATCTGCTCTTATTTATCCAGATCAGGAGACAGTCAGCTGGGTGGTAATCTGTAATCTAGGATGACTAACAAGATGGATAATCTGCTTTTATTTATCCAGATCAGGAGACAGTCAGCTGGGTGGTAATCTGTAATCTAGGATGACTAACAGGATGGGTGGGGCCTGGTTAGCCTTGCACACAGGTTTCCCTGGAAACCATTACCTCACTCGCTGTGTGTGTGTGTGTGTGTTTGTGTGTGTGTGTGTGTGTGTGTGTGTCTGTGTCTGTGTCTGTGTCTGTGTTTGTGTGTGTTGGTATAGAGCTTTGAAGCGAAGTGTGTGTCTCCCGGCTATGTCAGAACAGGGGGAGGGGTTGTAGTGTCATTTCTTTCAACCTGGGAGGGGGTTCATGTGAGAAACATTTAATAAATGATTTATTTGGAGCGGGTTATTGGATCTGGGGCCTGACAGCAGATTCTCACCGCAGTTTATGTAGATTCATGGGAATGGTGTCAGATTTATGTCTAACATACAAAACGTCACATTCCAGATAAGAGGGACTATTGTTGTAAACATTCTGTGCTGTTGAGGAGTAGAGACCAGGTCCTGCTTAACGTGTATTACAGTTGAATTAGCTGTAGGGAAGTCAGCCATCTTTTATCAGACAGGGAACATTCATTTTACAAAACTGATAAACTGTAATATGTGAGATTGTTGATCATCAAATGTATTCCCAGATTTTCCTCTGAGGACCAATATATACTCATCATCTTCTCTGAGGACCAATAGAAACCCATCCTCTTCTCTGAGGACCAATAGAAACCCATCCTGTTCTCTGAGGACCAACAGAAACCCATCCTCTAATTTGAGGACCAATAGAAACCCATCCTCTAATTTGAGGACCAATAGAAACCCATCCTCTTTTTGAGGACCAATAGAAACCCATCCTCTTTTTGAGGACCAATAGAAACCCATCCTCTTTTTGAGGACCAATAGAAACCCATTCCTTCCTGTCATCCTGACCTGGGTGGCAGAGCTCTGCTCACTGTTGTCATGACAACCTCATGTATATTTGTTATCTGCTTGCTGAGGGACCAATTGATTCATTATTGAACGAGGCACCTCCTCCTCAACACCTCCTCACTATCTTCTCTGTCCTCTATCCATATTCACTGTAACTGACAACACAGTCCATATTCACTGTAACTGTCAACACAGTCCATATTCACTGTAACTGACAACACAGTCCATATTCACTGTAACTGACAACACAGTCCATATTCACTGTAACTGACAACACAGTCCATATTCACTGTAACTGTCAACACAGTCCATATTCACTGTAACTGTCAACACAGTCCATATTCACTGTAACTGATTATTCACTGTAACTGACACAGTCCATATTCAGTAACCAACACAGTCCATTCACTGTAACTGTCAACACAGTCCATATTCACTGTAACTGTCAACACAGTCCATATTCACTGTAACCAACACAGTATATTCACTGTAACTGTCAACACAGTCCATATTCACTGTAACTGTCAACACAGTCCATATTCACTGTAACTGACAACACAGTCCATATTCACTGTAACTGACAACACAGTCCATATTCACTGTAACTGTCAACATATATTCACTGTAACTGACAACACAGTCCATATTCACTGTAACTGTCAACACAGTCCATATTCACTGTAACTGACAACACAGTCCATATTCACTGTAACTGTCAACACAGTCCATATTCACTGTAACTGACAACACAGTCCATATTCACTGTAACTGTCAACACAGTCCATATTCACTGTAACTGACAACACAGTCCATATTCACTGTAACTGTCAACACAGTCCATATTCACTGTAACTGTCAACACAGTCCATATTCACTGTAACTGACAACACAGTCCATATTCACTGTAACTGACAACACAGTCCATATTCACTGTAACTGTCAACACAGTCCATATTCACTGTAACTGACAACACAGTCCATATTCACTGTAACTGTCAACACAGTCCATATTCACTGTAACTGACAACACAGTCCATATTCACTGTAACTGTCAACACAGTCCATATTCACTGTAACTGTCAACACAGTCCATATTCACTGTAACTGACAACACAGTCCATATTCACTGTAACTGTCAACACAGTCCATATTCACTGTAACTGACAACACAGTCCATATTCACTGTAACTGTCAACACAGTCCATATTCACTGTAACTGTCAACACAGTCCATATTCACTGTAACTGTCAACACAGTCCATATTCACTGTAACTGACAACACAGTCCATATTCACTGTAACTGACAACACAGTCCATATTCACTGTAACTGTCAACACAGTCCATATTCACTGTAACTGTAACTGACAACACAGTCCATATTCACAACTGTCAACACAGTCCATATTCACTGTAACTGACAACACAGTCCATATTCACTGTAACTGTCAACACAGTCCATATTCACTGTAACTGTCAACACAGTCCATATTCACTGTAACTGTCAACACAGTCCACAGTAACCATATTCACTGTAACTGTCAACACAGTCCATATTCACTGTAACTGTCAACACAGTCCATATTCACTGTAACTGTCAACACAGTCCATATTCACTGTCCAACACAGTCCATTCACTGTAACTGTCAACACAGTCCATATTCACTGTAACTGACAACACAGTCCATATTCACAACTGTCCACAGTCCATATTCACTGTAACTGTCAACACAGTCCATATTCACTGTAACTGACAACACAGTCCATATTCACTGTAACTGACAACACAGTCCATATTCACTGTAACTGTCAACACAGTCCATATTCACTGTAACTGTCAACACAGTCCATATTCACTGTAACTGTCAACACAGTCCATATTCACTGTAACTGTCAACACAGTCCATATTCACTGTAACTGTCAACACAGTCCATATTCACTGTAACTGTCAACACAGTCCATATTCACTGTAACTGTCAACACAGTCCATATTCACTGTAACTGTCAACACAGTCCAGTTTGTAAAATGACTGTACATTATACACACCCTGTTTCAGCCCAACATCTTTGTTTGTTTTGCTTTCCCTCCATACTTCCTGAGTTGACTGTAAGAAAATATGATGATGTCATCTGGAATCGAGTTGACATTTTCATGTTTGTCTTCTTTGCAATGACATGATGACATCATTTGTCTTCCATGTCTGGCACAGAAGCATGCTGGGAAAACTGAATGGGTGTCATGCTGACCCTCCCTCCTTTCTCCTCGATCTCCCCTCCCTCCTCCTTTCTCCTTCCTCCTCACTCCTCTTGCACATGTCTCATGTGACATCAGATAGTCTCTTCTTCTTTGGCTCCAGCCCCACCATGTGTTTCTCACCAACTAGTCTCTCCTCTCCCTCCTTCCCTCACTCCTCTCATTCCTTTTTATCTGCTCCTCCATGAAAATGTATCAGTGTACTATAATCTTACCCTGTCACACACACACACACACACACACACATGCACACACACACACACGTTCCTCAGGACAGACCTAATTTGACCTGCCATTTAATGACCTTTTGATGTAGTAGTTGTTTAATTCTTCCATGCATCTGTAATGACATCGTGCTTTTCCCCGCTGCTCCAGGCATCCAGCTTGCGTTTCCATGTCAACATAGAGCAGCCGTCCCCTCTAGAGGAAATGCTGTATCCGATAACAGCTTCATAAATCATCCCACGGTTCTATTCAGCCTGAGCACATCTAGCTCTCAGGCTCTAATGATATTGTGTTACTTCTAGTGCACTATTTTAATAGGGCACCACCATAGCTCTGCTACAAAGTAGTGTACTAAATGTGGATTAGGGTGTTAGGAGGAAGCAGAATGGGATTCACTTCAGATTAGATGGGTGTAGCAAAATGCTTTTTACATGCTAATTTGGTTTGTTATTATTATGGGAGGAAAACAAGTGTGTCGTGTTTGGAACTACATCAGGACCACAACAGCTGTATAGAAACTTGTTCCAGTCCGGCAGCCTCACCTGTTTCACAATGGATTCAATACAGTGCTCTAATTAGGGGGTATTTACATGTATTTACAG
>CM055759.1:613179-648179 GCA_029465975.1 Dallia pectoralis
GACTCCAATTTGGGTTTTCTGTATCAATCTATAAATGGAATGATAATTTTTATAGGGCAATAATTTTTAGCTTTGCAGTCATCTCTGCTGCTGAAAGCTGTTAAAAATCTGAAGTGAAATTAGAAACTGTGTAAACAGGAAACAGGAAGTAACTGGTCACCAGGGGGATCCTGGGTACTGTGGTTGGTCACCATGGTTACCATTTCCTGTGAGAAACGGCTACCAATCAGCAAGAGAGGAAAAGGTCATAAGAAAAGTAATATGTTGCAGCCAACTGTCTAAAATGTGTGGTCAGTGCACGTGGAGCCGTGCACGTGGGGCCGTGCACGTGGAGCATTAGCTCATCTGTCAGGTACATATTTGAACTCTTTCAACTGGTCTTTGTCTTAATTCAACCAGATTTTGTTTGGAACCGAGATACAGACAGACAGAGTCACGCACATGTTGGTATTTAATGAATTAAATCTATATCTCAACCTCGATTTGCAGAAAATAAGAAAACCCTAAATAATAATATGACATTTGAAAAATTGTTACAACTGAAGAGCATAAATAGAGCATATTTTAGTTATTGAATTTTAGCAGTATTTATAATATGGTTTATTACTATGTACTGTGTATGTAACACAATGTGTTCGTATTGATGTAAAGTGACAAACAAATAAAACAGGATATTGACAGGCCATCTGAATATACCTTCTATGTTCTAGCAGAACAAATAAACAATAATTATGTTAACACAACATAACAAACAGTCTGCTTTATATGTCTGCTTCTGCTGGACTGTGTAGGAGATTTATGAAGAGGATTACCTAGAGAAAACGGATCAGTCTTAGCTGAATGGAATTTTGCAAGAAGAAAAAGTATGAGTTATTAACAGTCAAATAAAACTGGATGGCATTCATTCTGTAGACGTACACATAAGACTAAGGTGACAGATTAACAACTCATTTTTTATTAATTACCAAATATTTAGGTTTCTACAACTTCCCTAATTTGCACATTCAGAAATTCCCAACGTAAGTCCGTCATCCGGAGTGTTTGTTTGACAGAGAAAGAAAAGGATATGGACATTGTTAATCTTTACTGGAGTGGATATAAAACGCCATTGTCGGCTGCATTACGCGGTCATGGTCACATGACAGAATACAGAGCAGTTAAACTCCACAGCGCATGATCAGTGAAATGTCAACAGACTGGATGTTTGCTGTGGACTCTGTTCCCTCTGCAAAGGGCGAGGCGATAGACGGATAGTCGTCGTAAAGGGTTGCTACGTGACTACACATCTTACTTCCTCTAAGGGACGTCACGAGGGCAGGCAGGCTTGCACAAACATATCCTGCTTTGTGTCTGCAGCGGCTTATTACCCAACCCCCCCCACACACACACACACACACACACACACACACACACACACTGCAGCAGGTTTTACTGAGAACAACACATTATTGCCTCACCCAACCTTAAAAGCCCTTGAGCAGTCAGTTGGAATAATGTCTGTGATGCCTGGGGGTGGAAGGGCAACACAAATACTGTGATACCTCGTGCTTTTACCCTCCTCACTCATTAACATGGACATTAGTGTATTCAAGGAATTGCACTGGGCTTTCACACGCGTTTAATGCATACGTGTATTCAGTACAAATAAAAAGCCAACTCTTTTGCAGACATTAAACGCAATAAAATGCATTTCTCTTTTTAGAATATAGTGGTGTTATATGTGATGATGTTGCCTGTTTATTGTGGACACGACCATCCGGATTCACTATAATTACATGAACAGCGATATAAGTGGCCATTCCACATGTTACATCTGGAAATCCCCGAGTCTTAAGGCTTCCTGAAACCGACTGCAGATCAGTAGATACACCGCCCTGGGTTCTGAACAAGCATGTTTGCAGATCAACAGGTATAATCACAACTTGCAAGCTGAAAGCTGCCAGAAATAAAAGCCTTTTATCTTGTTTCATCACCATAAATATACGTCCGCATAATAACTGTGAGGTGTGGTGTAACTTGTGTCGACAGTTTGCGTTTTGTCCGGGTTCAGTTTGGGCCAATCCGAGAGGAATGTGGACCTGTTACTTAGTATCAGCTGAATGATGACTACATGCCCGGATTTAGGGAACAAGACACCATATAGACAACATTTAAATACGATTACATTATATTTATTTACAGGAAATAGAAAATCAACAGTTCACCAAACACGTGTTGTTTATATAATGCATTTAGGCCATTTGTCCTTGACTTTAGAAACTTTACAGAACACGTAAAATCGTAATGTGCAAATGTCTAATATATAACAACTTCTAATATTATATATATGTCTAATATATAACAGCTTGTAATTTTATATGTCGCTCTACATCACTGTACTTTCATTTTGCTGCAGAACTATTTTATTCTACATGGTTCCGCCCCAACTGGTTGGTGGCCTTTGATTGGTTGGTTGGAGATTTATTGGCACAGGTTCAAGAAATGATTACATGTGAGGGGTGAGATTATCGTGAGAGATCATGCGCATGCGCAGAGAGCGTCAGAAAGCGTCATCAGAGAGTATGCGCATGCGCAGAGGGGGCTGCCTTCTGTCGAAGAATCAAGTAAATAGAATGTGTGTGCGGTGACGTCACGGCTCTACATCAGCCTGTGTAGTAGATCTACAGGCAGAGAGACAGGAGGAGAGAGGAGAGAGATCAGTCCTAGTAGCCCCAAGAACATTCTCATTGCTGTCATGAAGTGCTGTCATGATGTTCTATTTGTAACCTAATTGTTTGTTGCCATAGTCAGGAGAAACACGGTGACGACTGGGGAAGTGTTGGTTTCTTATTGAGGAACGGAAGGATCCTAACCGGGTGTGTTTCTAGAGGTGATTTACCCGCTGAGACCCGGGTTACAGAGAGATTACAGAGAGGCTGGTGATCCACCCGCTGAGACCCGGGGCATTTAACTTGTTTTTCTGGTGAAAGGGAGCCATGTCGTCGGTGTCGGTGGCTGCTTCCAGGAGGCAGTCGTGTTATTTATGCGACCTTCCCCGGATGCCCTGGGCTATGATCTGGGATTTCACCGAGCCAATCTGCAGGGGATGTGTCAACTATGAAGGAGCGGACCGGATCGAGTTTGTGATCGAGACAGCCCGGCAGCTGAAGCGGGTCCACGGGTTCCAGGAGGGCCGGTCTCCGGGACCGGGGAAACAGCAGCAGCTGGCGGGGAAAGACATCCAGGTTAACCACCATGGGTCTGGAGACTCCGGATCCCGGCCACCTCAGCCCTTGGACCGATACCCGCTTTCTTCATCTGAACGTCCCCCGCGTCTTGGACCAGAATACCAGTCAGGGAGACCAGCTAACGGGGGTCCGGTACCGAATGGATTTCCTAAACCGGATGAACCTCCGGAGCTCAACCGCCAGAGCCCGAATCCACGCAGGAATAACACGGTTCCTGTGCCTGTGGTGAACGGGAGCATGTCCTCTATGGTTAACGGCAGACCGGTGGGCGGACCTATGGGGGGACCTGTGGGCCACCCGGGGTCTGGGGTGATGGCTGGCAGCCCAAACGAGCACGGTACCAAGCGGCCCGCCTCGGTGTCCAGCACGGATCAGCACGATAAAGAGAAGCACCGAGCGGACAGCATGACTGAGATGGAGTGGTTGAATAACAAGGGGAAGACGGTCAGGGACCTGATGGCTTTACATGACAGCCGATTTAAGAAGGATAATGTGGGCATGGCACAGAGAGGGATGGGGTACGAGCAGAACCCCGCGGGGTCCAAATCAGGTGGGTACTGGCTGTTTATCTGCATGTATCTGATCACTATACGAGCCTATTGTGGATGTTTTTCATGCATGTTTCCCTTTCGATTACACAGCCTGCTTTCAGGCACTCAAACACAGGTCTATAGTGACTGGTCTGTAGTGACTGGTCTGTAGTGACTGGTCTATAGTGACTGGTCTGTAGTGACTGGTCTGTAGTGACTGGTCTATAGTGACTGGTCTATAGTGACTGGTCTATAGTGACTGGTCTGTAGTGACTGGTCTGTAGTGACTGGTCTGTAGTGACTGGTCTGTAGTGACTGGTCTGTAGTGACTGGTCTGTAGTGACTGGTCTGTAGTGACTGGTCTGTAGTGACTGGTCTGTAGTGACTGGTCTGTAGTGACTGGTCTATAGTGACTGGTCTGTAGTGACTGGTCTGTAGTGACTGGTCTGTAGTGACTGGTCTGTAGTGACTGGTCTGTAGTGACTGGTCTGTAGTGACTGGTCTATAGTGACTGGTCTATAGTGACTGGTCTATAATGACTGGTCTATAGTGACTGGTCTATAGTGACTGGTCTATAGTGACTGGTCTATAGTGACTGGTCTATAGTGACTGGTCTATAGTGACTGGTCTATAATGACTGGTCTATAGTGACTGGTCTATAATGACTGGTCTGTAATGCACGCTATGCAGGGCGTATTGCATATGTATATGAGCGATTAAAACAGATAATGTGATAATATAGGTTATTTTGTTTTATTATTCTGAATCATGCAACAATAGAAACATTTGCTTCTCTATTAATTATTATTCTTTGTCTGACCATGTCGTGCAGTCAGTGAGAGTTTCTAAATGTTTGATGACCTCCTTCCTTCCGACAGACCGGGGAAAACACCCGCGGAACATGAAGCGTAAACCCTCTCCAGAACCGGAGGGTGAACGGGAGGGGGTGGCCCCTAAACATAATGGAGATGACAGACAGCAGTGGTTACAGGGGTCACTATCTGACCGGGAGGGACATAAAATGCCCTCTGGACCCCTGCCTGGATTCCAGTCCGCTCCCCCCTCCACCATATCCCCCCACTCACGCACCACCCCCCCTGAGGCGGGACAGAACGGACAGTCTCCCATCGAGGCCCTGATTCTGGCGGCAGATAACGCAGGTGGAGGCGGGAACAGTTCTCCCAAAGACGGTAACCAGGTGCACTCCACCACGCGGCGGAACAGCAGCAGCCCACTGTCGCCCTCCTCTATGAACCAGCAGAGGCGGCTGGCCCAAGGGAGAGACAACACCAGTGGTGCAGGTACCCCTCACGTACCAGGGGGGGGCATGGACCAGGGGCATGGACCCCAAAGCATTCCGGATTCATCGGTACCAGGCAGCATACCCCTCTGCTGTACGCTCTGCCACGAAAGGCTGGAGGACACACACTTCGTCCAGTGCCCGTCGGTGCCCTCGCACAAGTTCTGCTTCCCGTGCTCCCGGGAGAGCATCAAACAGCAGGGGGCCACCGGGGAGGTGTACTGTCCAAGTGGGGAGAAGTGCCCCCTGGTCGGGTCTAACGTACCGTGGGCCTTTATGCAGGGAGAAATCGCCACCATCCTGGCTGGGGATGTTAAAGTAAAAAAGGAGAGAGACCCTTGAATACAGTTTTTACACATTTCCGAGACGGGATTGTTGGAGAAAACGATAAGATACCAGTATATAAAATATAACAATACCGACATACCATCCAAGCAAATGAATAAACTGTGTAAATATTGGAACCGAACTAACGGGACTATTGTATACTTCGTAAAACATGACTGTATAATTTTTGATTTTTTAAATACATTGTGTTTCTATATTTTTGAAGATAAAGGTATGTAATCATGATGAAACCGTGTCTCGGTTCATATGTGTTGATGTTTAACACTTTGTTGATGTACTTCTTGCTTTGCGGCCCAAATTGCGTCATGTCCCGTATATATCACCCTACTGTGGGCCTTCAGAGTGACACGTATGGCTTTACACTGAGTAGTGACATACGGGAACACGAGGTCATTTCGCCCCTCTGTCTGGTGGCTGTTCCTGTTCCAAACCTATTGATGATGACGCCTGTCTGTACGAGCACTTGGCAAACTGAAACGCTTTTAGCTGTAACGTGTATGCACTTGTTTAAAAATATCTGCCAAATACAATTTCTGATCTTGTATGAAAAAAAACACTGTCTGAGTATGCTTTTTTGCAATTATCAACTGGTAAGAGGAAGCGATTAAAAACACGTTTTGAAATATTTTGATGATTTGTTATATATAAAGGCGTGTATAAAGGTGTTCCGCAATATGGATACAACTGAATGGTGAAATGACTCAGTTAAACAGAAAACTGAAATGTCTTAGGTTTTACATAGGGGTGGGTTGGGTATTCTGCACACGGGACTAACTTGTTTAGTCAAAGTTCAAATCACGTAGACAAGCTGACTACTCTCTCACTCTCTTCTCTCTCACTCTCCCTCGCTCTTTCTCACTCTCTCTCTCTCTGACATCCTGTTTAAACTATTGGCTAACCGCCCTTTCAGATGGTATTTGTTGATAACGTATTTTTTCTAACATGCTTTTAGCAATGACCCTTTTTCGTGGAACACGAGGTCGATAATAGTGCAAACAGTGTGTGTGTGTGTGTGTGTGTGTGTACAATATCGTCACATGTCCGGCTTTTGGCAGCTTCCCTATCTGCAGGCTGAACTGTAGCTGCTAGTTGAGTTCTCACCAGCACGTGGCCTGATTTAGTCAGCCAGTCATTTAGACAGTGTTTCAACAGTCGGTCAGAGGGGTGGGGGAGGGGGAGGAGGAGAGCTAACCAATCAGGTCATACAGGGATTATGAAACATTGATGGAACACTACCCTGTGTGCGTGCGTGCACGCGTCTGTGTGTGGGCGCGCGCGTCTGTGTGTGGGGGGGTGGGGCTTACACAATGAACAGATATTTCTGTCTGTGTGAGATTTAAGTGACGGGTCTTGCGTAATCATTACATTCAAAATGGTGTTTGGAAAAACGGCAGCTGTTTTGAATAGGATCCATTTTATAAGTATATTGATTTATTGGTAGCGTTCACTCTACGTTTATTATTATCATGTGATTATTAATAAATATGCTAGACAACATTTTCAAAACATTGTTACATCATCTAAAACACAGCTGAGTCATTCAGTTATAGAGGACTTGTTTCAGAGCCAGTGATGTCACAGTGATGTCACAGTGATGTCACAGTCCCTCCACCCAACACGATACTGTGTAACGACAGCCATTTTGATCACAGCCAAATAGAGACCAAGTGGAGAGCATACGGGGGTATTTCCTGAATTTATTTAGGAATGAACGTATTTCATATGTCATTACATCTGCATTGTAATCTTTATTGTCAACAAGAAGAACAATTCATAGAACTATAAACACAGTTTATTTACACATTCCTAATGTGCTAACTCACAACTCTATGGGATCACTGAGGTGAGTCATAGAAACGCATGGTCACATTATTTCCACGTGAAACAGAGCTGCTTTACATTCACTACGATGCAGGAAGAATTTAACAATCACCATTGGCTGGTTGAGATAACAACTATTACAAAAGGTTACTACAAATAAGTTCACAGTGGCCCTCACCAGTAAGATGGGGGTGACCTGGCCCTCCCTAAACAGTGAGATGGGGGTGACCTGGCCCTCCCTAAGCAGTGAGATGGGGGTGACCTGGCCCTCCCTAAACAGTGAGATCGGGGTGACCTGGCCCTCCCTAAACAGTGAGATGGGGGTGACCTGGCCCTTCCTAAACAGTGCGATGGGGGTGACCTGGCCCTCCCTAAACAGTGAGATGGGGGTGACTGGCCCTCCCTAAACAGTGAGATGGGGGTGACCTGGCCCTCCACAACAGTGAGATGGGGGTGGCCCTCCCTAAACAGTGAGATGGGGGTGACCTGGCCCTCCAAGACAGTGAGATGGGGGTGACCTGGCCCTCCCAAACAGTGAGATGGGGGTGACCTGGCCCTCCCAAACAGTGAGATGGGGGTGACCTGGCCCTCCCAAACAGTGAGATGGGGGTGACTTGGCCCTCCCCAAACAGTGAGATGGGGGTGACTTGGCCCTCCCTAAACAGTGAGATGGGGGTGACCTGGCCCTCCCCAGACAGTGACTCCATATATGGGCGGTTCTCACGCTACACTGACACTGTTTATGGGACATCCTCATCACTGGGTTGGGACATCATTCTGTACATACCGTGTGTTGCCACTGTGGTATGTGTGTGTGGCATGTGTGTGTGCACGTGTGTGTCTGTGTGTGTGTGTGGTGTGTTTGTCTATGTGTGGAATGTGTGTGTGCACGTGTGTGTCTGTGTGTGTGTGTGTGTGTCTATGTGTGGAATGTGTGTGTGCACGTGTGTGTCTGCGTGTGTGTGTGTCTATCTGTTGAATGTGCGTGTGTGTGAATCGTCGGTGACGCAGAGTGTTAGTCAGCTTGCTATTGAGCATGTAGCGAAACTGTCACCCCGAGGCTCCTCAGTGTGGAGGGTTGAATATCCATCAGTGTGTCTCTGTGTATAGGGCTGTATAGGGCTGTATAGGGCTATATGGGGCTGTATAGGGCTATATGGGGCTGTATAGGGCTGTGTAGGGCTGTATAGGGCTGTGTAGGGCTGTATAGCTCTGTATAGGGCTGTATAGGGCTGTATAGGGCTGTGTAGGGCTGTATAGCTCTGTATAGGGCTGTGTAGGGCTGTATAGCTCTGTATAGGGCTGTGTAGGGCTATATGGGGCTGTATAGGGCTGTGTAGGGCTGTATAGGGCTGTATAGGGCTGTATAGGGCTGTATAGGGCTGTGTAGGGCTGTATAGCTCTGTATATGGCTGTGTAGGGCTGTATAGCTCTGTATAGGGCTGTGTAGGGCTATATGGGGCTGTATAGGGCTGTGTAGGGCTGTGTAGGGCTGTATAGGGCTGTGTAGGGCTGTATAGCTCTGTATAGGGCTGTATAGGGCTGTATAGGGCTGTGTAGGGCTGTATAGCTCTGTATAGGGCTGTATAGCTCTGTATAGGGCTGTGTAGGGCTGTATAGCTCTGTATAGGGCTGTGTAGGGCTATATGGGGCTGTATAGGGCTGTGTAGGGCTGTATAGGGCTTTAAAGGGCTGTGTAGGGCTGTGTAGGGCTGTATAGGGCTGTATAGGGCTTTATAGGGCTGTGTAGGGCTGTATAGGGCTGTGTAGGGCTGTATAGGGCTGTATAGGTCTGCATAGGTCTGTATAGGGCTATATGGGGCTGTATAGGGCTGTGTAGGGCTGTGTAGGGCTGTATAGGGCTGTGTAGGGCTGTATAGGGATGTATAGGGCTGTATAGGTCTGCATAGGTCTGTATAGGGCTATATGGGGCTGTATAGGGCTGTGTAGGGCTGTATAGGGCTATATGGGGCTGTATAGGGCTGTGTAGGGCTGTATAGCTCTGTATAGGGCTGTGTAGGGCTATATGGGGCTGTATAGGGCTGTATAGGGCTGTATAGCTCTGTAGGGCTGTATAGGGCTGTGTAGGGCTGTATAGGGCTGTATAGGGCTGTATAGGGCTGTGTAGGGCTGTATAGCTCTGTATAGGGCTGTGTAGGGCTATATGGGGCTGTATAGGGCTTTAAAGGGCTGTGTAGGGCTGTAGGGCTGTATAGGGCTGTATAGGGCTTTATAGGGCTGTGTAGGGCTGTATAGGGCTGTGTAGGGCTGTATAGGGCTGTATAGGTCTGCATAGGTCTGTATAGGGCTATATGGGGCTGTATAGGGCTGTGTAGGGCTGTGTAGGGCTGTATAGGGATGTATAGGGCTGTATAGGTCTGCATAGGTCTGTATAGGGCTATATGGGGCTGTATAGGGCTGTGTAGGGCTGTATAGGGCTGTGTAGGGCTGTATAGGGCTATATGGGGCTGTATAGGGCTGTGTAGGGATGTATAGGGCTGTATAGGGCTTTATAGGGCTGTGTAGGGCTGTGTAGGGCTGTATAGGGCTGTATAGGGCTGTGTAGGGCTGTGTAGGGCTGTATAGGGCTGTGTAGGGCTGTATAGGGCTGTATGGGGCTGTGTATGTCCTTGTGCGTGTGTATGTCCTTGTGTGTCCTTGTGTGTGTGTGTGTGTATGTCCTTGTGTGTGTGTGTGTCCTTTCCTTGGTGATGTAACTGGATGTTTTGTAAACAGAGTGTTTGTAGACAACATAACTGATTATATGTTTGGAGGTGGTGCCTATTATCAGAATGTGGGAATGATGTCTACCACCCCCTGTTAAAACACACACACACACACACACACACACACACACACACACACACACACACACACACACACACACACACACACACTACAGAGGTGTCTGTAGATGATTGATGACTGTGTGTGTGGTTGTGTATGTGTGTATGTGTGTGTGGTTGTGTATGTGTGTGTGCATGTGTGTGTTGACTCTAAACATGCCCTTTGCATCCTGTGAGCAGGCCGATTAAGTTGTGAACATATTACAGCCATGACACACATAACACATTTCTAAAATGTCATTGTTTGGGATTTTTAAGATTAGCTTTTAAATCCTATTTTTTCAGAGTTACATGAACATGTCCAGGTTCAGTAAACAGCCAACATAAGCTATATATATATATATATAGCTTCAGTAAACAACAAACAGCTTTAATAAAACACAAACACAGAAAAGACGGGTTCTTTCTCAACGTCTGCTGTTTTCTTCAAAGCTCTTTATTTGCCATGTTCACTAATTACTGCAACATGATTATTCATTCTCTTGTTCACAGAAATACTTGTAAACAAGAAACATGAACAATATTGTTCTGACTCTGTTGGTTGTCGTGGTGCATTCTGGGAAATAGCTATTGTATAACTGGTAATATTGAATAGAAACCTCACAATATAGGCCTTAATAACGCATGTATAAATCCCTTTGACATAATGTGTAGCATTGTGTGAAATAACTGTAATGAGTGACAGCTGCTCCTCATCACAAATAGTTTTCTACATCATATCACTGAACTTATTGCTTTACTCTCTGGGCTGTTTGCCAGTCCAATGTCCTGAAAGTTTAATATTTAAACTCTCTAGTTCTCCCGATTTGAAATCTCTCCCCCGCCCCCAGTAACACACCCCGCCCCGAGTAACAAGCCCCGCCCTACATTTACAATAATTCATTAAAACTGTGCAGTTAGCCCACATTATAGAGATCGCAAGAGAGGAAGTGAGATTTGCCAAAAGAGAGAGAAAAGTGGAAAGAGAGAGCAGAGTAGAGACCAGAGGAGAGAGACCAGAATAAAGAGACCAGAGGAGAGAGAGATATGCCAAAAGCATAATGTTGTCTACAGAATGTATGGGTTTGGATAAATGTGGGTGTTCCAGAGGAAACCAGGTCACAGCAGACAGACACATTCCATTCAGCCTCACTTAATCTGTGAAAACTGCAGTCCAGTCCACCCCCCCCCCCCCGCTCTCTGTCTCACCCTCTCTCACCCTCTCTCACACACACTCTCCCACACACACACACACACACACACACACACACACACACACACACACACACACACACACACACACACACACACACACACACACACACACACACACACACACACACACACACACACACACACACACACACACACACACACACACACTCTATTCTGCAGTCTTTCTGCAGAGTTACACATGTGTTTTACAGCTCCTGGCTCACAGCTAACTCTGTCTGTTAAACTGCTGATAAACAGAATCTCTGTATATTGCCTCGTTCTAAATGGAAAATCCCCAGTGAAAAGAAGGGATTGAATGAAAACCTGACTATTTATGTAACAGCTTGTTTGCAGAAAGTCTGCTGTTCCTGTGTACATTTTTCAAAATATCTTATAGGGAAACCTAATCTGTCTGGTTTCATTCAAATGACTGAGCTTCTGTCATTATATGCTCTATATAATATGTCTTTATGTTGTACCTAAGCCCAGGAGCTCTGTCACGCACAGTGTTTCATAAAAAGAGGCTGTAAATTGGAGAGATCGATCTATAGATAATCTGTTACTATGGAGTCAAGCCAAATCCAAATGTGAAGATCATGTAGAATACTGACTTAAACTATGGAGTCAAGCCAAAGACTTTTACATCCAAACAGAACTTTACTTGCTAATTAAATGCTAGTTCTTGGATTTGTTGACTCATATTATTCATTCTGTTTCCGTTTGTTGAAGTTTATGTAATCTGTGAGTTAGGCCTGTTTAACTTTTAAGATGCCTGACTGAGTGGAGTCACGCCCAAAGTGCCTGGTTGGCCAACTGAGAGTTCTATGACAGGTGATTGGCTGGGCTGACACCCTCCTCTGGTTGTTGTAAACATTCTGCTTTGTGACACATTCTCTTATTGGCTGGTGGGCGGGCCCACAGACTGACTAACATCTTGGCCTGACTAACATCTCTCTTTTTCCTTTTCTACTCATTTTCCCCTGTTTGCTTTATCTTTCTCCATATTTCCCCAATTCTTCACCTGGACACTCACACGCTTTCTCTTTTTTTGACCCACGCATCTGACAGTCCTACAGAGATGTTGTGTGTTTCCACATATCCCTTCAGTTGGACTCTGATGGGTTCCTTACAGTCCTACAGAGATGTTGTGTGTTTCCACATATACCTTCAGTTGGACTCTAATGGGTTCCTTACAGTCCTACAGAGATGTTGTGTGTTTCCACATATACCTTCAGTTGGACTCTAATGGGTTCCTTACAGTCCTACAGAGATGTTGTGTGTTTCCACATATCCCTTCAGATGGACTCTAATGGGTTCCTTACAGTCCTACAGAGATGTTGTGTGTTTCCACATATACCTTCAGATGGACTCTAATGGGTTCCTTACAGTCCTACAGAGATGTTGTGTGTTTCCACATATCCCTTCAGATGGACTCTAATGGGTTCCTTACAGTCCTACAGAGATGTTGTGTGTTTCCACATATCCCTTCAGTTGGACTCTAATGGGTTCCTTACAGTCCTACAGAGATGTTGTGTGTTTCCACATATCCCTTCAGATGGACTCTAATGGGTTCCTTACAGTCCTACAGAGATGTTGTGTGTTTCCACATATCCCTTCAGTTGGACTCTAATGGGTTCCTTACAGTCCTACAGAGATGTTGTGTGTTTCCACATATCCCTTCAGTTGGACTCTAATGGGTTCCTTACAGTCAGGCAGGTGCGTCTATCTGGGAAAGCAGGTGGTCTGCTTGGATAAACCCTGGAGAAGAATGTGAATTATGTGTCAACTGTATCAGCAGCTTGCTGGGGCAGGGAATGTCAGATGTCAGGGCCAAGAAGGACGGAATAGATGAGAGAGAGGGAGGGAGGATGAGATGAGAGAGCGGGAGGAGCCAACAAGACATGAGAGAGGAGAGAAAACGATTGATGAGAGGAGGACAGGATATGAGAGACAGAGATGGATGAAAGGACAGATGAGAGGAGAGTGAAAGAGGGATTGGAGGACAGGATATGAGTGAGAGAAAGAGGGGATGAAAGCAGAGATGAGAGTGAAGAAAAGACAGAAGATAAGCCGCAGTGTCATTGTTATTTATAGCAACTACGTTAGATAATGTGTTCCTATAGCAACTACGTTAGATAATGTGTTCCTATAGCAACTACGTTAGATAATGTGTTCCTATAGCAACTACGTTAGATAATGTGTTCCTATAGCAACTACGTTAGATAATGTGTTCCTATAGCAACTACGTTAGATAATGTGTTCCTATAGCAACTACGTTAGATAATGTGTTCCTATAGCAACTACGTTAGATAATGTGTTCCTATAGCAACTACGTTAGATAATGTGTTCCTATAGCAACTACGTTAGATAATGTGTTCCTATAGCAACTACGTTAGATAATGTGTTCCTATAGCAACTACGTTAGATAATGTGTTCCTATAGCAACTACGTTAGATAATGTGTTCCTATAGCAACTACGTTAGATAATGTGTTCCTTTGTTCTGATTTGAAATCAGTGTTTTAAGATTTCTTCCCCGTATTTGTTTCCTCCGTAAATTACAGGAAAGATAGAGAGAAGAAAAGATAGAGAGAAGAAAAGACAGAGAGAAGAAAAGATAGAGAGAAGAAAAGATAGAAAGAAGAAAAGATAGAAAGAAGAAAAGATAGAGAGAAGAAAAGATAGAGAGAAGAAAAGATAGAGAGAAGAAAAGACAGAGAGAAGAAAAGATAGAGAGAAGAAAAGATAGAAAGAAGAAAAGAAAGAAAGAAGAAAAGATAGAGAGAAGAAAAGATAGAGAGAAGAAAAGATAGAGAGAAGAAAAGATAGAGAGAAGAAAAGATAGAGAGAAGAAAAGATAGAGGCAACCCCCCAACACACACACACACACACACACACACACACACACACACACACACACACACACACACACACACACACACACACACACACACACACACACACACACACAGACACACACACACACAGGAATATACACATGCAGCAATGTACTTCATGTAAGTGGTTTTAGTGGGGTAGAGGGCAGAAGTTTCCAGAAGCAGCTGTACGTGTAACTGACAGAAGGCCAGCCAGCCCAACGGATCTGTCCCTCCCTCCAGTCCCTGGGAATGTTTGGCTCAATGCCTAGACTTCCTGTAACTCACACTAACACAAAAATATCCTCCCTCCGCTCCCTCCCTCAGGCCCTCCCTCCCTCTCTCCTCTTCATCCTCTCCCTTCCTCCTCTCCCTCCCTCATCTCTCTCTCCGCCCCCCTCCCTCTCTCAGCTCTCTGAAATATTCAAGGCTCAACAGACAAGCTGAATGCCATTCAATCCTTGTCTCTGCACACGCCACACAGAGTATGAGGCAGAGCAGGGGTGGGGGAGGGAATTGGAAAGAGGAAAAACTGTTTCCTACTCTGCAGTTAAACCATTACAGATCCCCAGATGTGTCTGAAGAATTTCAAACAAAGACTATTTATAACGTTTACATGATGGCTGTGTTTCCAACACATGTTTCCATCTATATAATATCCACCCATTAATCTTCCTTGGAAAGGAGAAAAGCAAATGAGTCATCAGCCATTGACTTGTTGTTCAGAGGGACAAGGAGCCATTAAATAGGACCTAGTACCAAGCCCTGGAGGACACCAGTAGTAACACATTAAAGAGGACCCGGTACCAAGCCCTGGGGGACACCAGTAGTAACCCATTAGAGGACCTGGTACCAAGCCCTGGAGGACACGAGTAGTAACACATTAAAGAGGACCTGGTACAAAGCCCTGGGGGACACCAGTAGTAAGAGATTAAAGAGGAGCTTGTACAAAGCCCTGGAGGACACCAACAGTTAAAAAATAAAGAAAACCTGGTACCAACATTGTCGGAACTTCCAGATGTCAAATGTATTACACAACATTTTCTGAGCAAACAGGCTCCAGTTACAGACATTATCCCCAGTCACAGACATTATCCCCAGTCACAGGCTGTACTATTAGTTAGTACAATCCTGTGTCTGTAGAGGCTGTACTATTAGTTAGTACAGTCCTGTGTCTGTAGAGGCCGTACTATTAGTTAGTACAGTCCTGTGTCTGTAGAGGCCGTACTATTAGTTAGTACAGTCCTGTATGGGTCATTGTTCAGCCTACAACATAACATTGGTTCAATTCATCTCTTCTCCTCACATGACTCTGTGGACTCGCTGGGGGACACAGCCTGGTATCCACATCAACTGTGTTATTTCAACCTCTCATGTGATCACTGCTAGACCCAAGTGCTCTCTTAACTCTCTAACTTAATACTGCCCTCAGTGAGAGGGGGAGAGAGGGGGAGAGGGAGAGAGAGAGGGAGAGAAAGAGAGAGAGAGAGAGAGAGAGAGAGAGGAGAGAGGGAGGGGGATGGAGAGAAAGAGGGAGAGGGAGAGAGAGAGAGAGAGAGAGAGGGAGGGGGAGGGAGAGAAAGAGGGAGAGATAGGGAGAGAGAGAGAGTGAGAGGGGGTGAGAGGGAGATGGAAAGAGAGAGAGAATAATGTTTCACTCATATCCTTCCCAGCCCTGAGACAGAGAAGGTCTGTTACCACAGCAACAAAGGTCAAAATGACATGACATTCTCAGCTCCTAGGAAGAGAGGTGTGCGGCTCTGCTAAAAGATAAAGAAACAAATTAACCATCCTCAAGGATGACAATGTTATTGTTGTTTTGTCACAGTCCAATCAGAGAGCACTAGAACCAACATGATTGTTTAACTGCAGTAGAACACTAGAACCAACATGATGGTTTAACTGCAGTAGAACACTAGAACCAACATGATTGTTTAACTGCAGTAGAACACTAGAACCAACATGACGGTTTAACTGAAGTAGAACACTAGAACCAACATGACGGTTTAACTGCAGTAGAACACTAGAACCAACATGATTGTTTAACTGCAGTAGAACACTAGAACCAACATGACTGTTTAACTGCAGTAGAATACTAGAACCGACATGATGGTTTAACTGCAGTAGAACACTAGAACCAACATGACGGTTTAACTGCAGTAGAACACTAGAACCAACATGATGGTTTAACTGCAGTAGAACACTAGAACCAACATGACTGTTTAACTGCAGTAGAACACTAGAACCAACATGACTGTTTAACTGCAGTAGAACACTGATATTTGTGCAGGAATTAAACATGCAGGCTTTCTATTGCATCCAACTACCATGTTTGAACTGTCTTTATTTTTCAGTTTCAGTTTCTGGTTGTATGTTTGTAGTATAATCTGCATATGAGCCTGTAGGTCTCACAGAGGAGTTGAATATGACCATGAGACCAGTTCCAATGCTCTAGTGATGTAGAGTCAGGAACATGTTCTTTAACACTCAAACGCTGTATTTGATGATAATTCCCCAACAGTCATTATCAGTGCACATGTTTGGCACCATGAAGCCTTATTTTATCTTATCATTACTGTTGGCATTCAGGCATCAGTTGTTCCACATCATACCTCAAATAGAACAGCATACCTCAAATAGAACAGCATACCTCAAATAGAACAGCATACCTCAAACAGAACAGCATATCTCAAATAGAACAGCATACCTCAAATAGAACAGCATACCTCAAATAGAACAGCATACCTCAAATAGAACAGCATACCTCACATAGAACAGCATACCTCAAATAGAACAGCATAACTCAAATAGAACAGCATACCTCAAATAGAACAGCATACCTCAAATAGAACAGCATACCTCAAATAGAACAGCATACCTCAAATATAACAGCATACCTCAAACAGAACAGCATACCTCAAATAGAACAGAATACCTTAAATAGAACAGCATACCTCAAATAGAACAGCATACCTCAAATAGAACAGCATATCTCAGATAGAACAACATACCTCAAATAGAACAGCATACCTCAAATAGAACAACATACCTCAAATAGAACAACATACCTCAAATAGAACAGCATACCTCAAATAGAACAGCATACCTCAAATAGAACAGCATATCTCAGATAGAACAACATACCTCAAATAGAACAGCATACCTCAAATAGAACAACATACCTCAAATAGAACAACATACCTCAAATAGAACAGCATACCTCAAATAAACAGTAGAACATGATGTGTGTTCACATGTCACCCAACCAGTCACCCAACCAGTCACCCAACCAGTCACCCAACCAGTTACCCAACCAGTCACTCAACCAGTCACCCAACCAGTCACCCAACCAGTTACCCAACCAGTCACTCAACCAGTCACCCAACCAGTCACCCAACCAGTTACCCAACCAGTCACTCAACCAGTCACCCAACCAGTCACCCAACCAGTCACCCAACCAGTTACCCAACCAGTCACTCAACCAGTCACCCAACCAGTCACCCAACCAGTTACCCAACCAGTCACCCAACTAGTTACCAACTGCTTGCCCAGGTCTTTCTCTATTTGTGGTATTGCTTGTTTTAATAGGACATGCGTACATTAAGTAGAATTATTGCTAAGATTTTTTTTGTGGTTTCTATTTATTACAGAATAGTTCCAACAGTGTTCTTTAGTGAGTTAATTTACACCCAAACAACGTTGTATGTTATTTACTGTTTCTAAAGTTGCCAACAACTGCTTTCAGTGTTAATATTCGTCCCTGGTAAATGACAATATATTGTCCCTTTTACATGTTTGCATTGACAATATGCTGCCACAGCTGACCACCATAGATAGTTATGTCTAGGAACTCTCTAGGAAATAATTGTCCATAGATAAACAAACTAAACAGCTACGTGTCAGAGCATACAAAGCCCTCTCTCCCTCATCTCATCACGGACACCTGTTTCTCTTGTTTATTGCCCGCACCTGTTTCCCTTGTCACAGATCCTATTTAAGTTTAAGCTTAAATAGGATTACACAGTAATACAGGGAAATACTGTGTATAGGATTACACAGTAATACAGGGAAATACTGTGTATAGGATTACAGTAATACAGGGAAATACTGTGTATAGGATTACAGTAATACAGGGAAATACTGTGTGTAGGATTACAGTAATACAGGGAAACACTGTGTGTAGGATTACAGTAATACAGGGAAACACTGTGTGTAGGATTACAGTAATACAGGGAAACACTGTGTGTAGGATTACAGTAATACAGGGAAATACTGTGTGTAGGATTACATTAATACAGGGAAATACTGTGTGTAGGATTACAGTAATACAGGGAAACACTGTGTGTAGGATTACAGTAATACAGGGAAATACTGTGTGTAGGATTACAGTAATACAGGGAAACACTGTGTGTAGGATTACAGTAATACAGGGAAATACTGTGTGTAGGATTACAGTAATACAGGGAAATACTGTGTGTAGGATTACAGTAATACAGGGAAATACTGTGTGTAGGATTACAGTAATACAGGGAAACAATGTGTGTAGGATTACAGTAATACAGGGAAATACTGTGTGTAGGATTACAGTAATACAGGGAAATACTGTGTGTAGGATTACAGTAATACAGGGAAATACTGTGTGTAGGATTACAGTAATACAGGGAAACACTGTGTGTAGGATTACATGACTAAGCATCAGATGAGGCACATCATGTAGTGGAGGTGCAGGTGTTATATGAAATATTTCAGTCCTTATTGAAATAATTAAGATAGCTGCATCAGTGTGTGCACGTATTATATCATAGCTGACACAGTTGAGGTGTGGTGGCCTACTTTTAAGGCTCTTTGATGGTACAGAAGCTCTGAGAGAGGAGACAGAGTCGTGTTCTAGTTAGAGACGGAGAGACCAAGAGAATTGAGGGATATGCAACCTAATATATCCTGAACTGCTAAAAACAGAACGCATTCAGTCCCACCGCTTCTTACTAAAGAGACCACGAGCACCAGTTCAGACAATTATTTAGATTTGCAGCACTGATTTTAATAAAGGGATATATTGTTTATTCATCAGATTCATGTATTACACAATACCGAATTACATGACAATGGTCTGAGTGCTTGAAGGTGTTCCAAATTACTCAATGGTCTGAGTCCTTGAAGGTGTTCAACTCTAGGAACTTTGCAGACTAGAGTAAGAAAACCAGACTCAATAGAATTCCTGCAAAAATACTTGACCATTAAAGTAAGAAAAGTGTAAGAGTTGAGGTACAACAACACATCAACCAGAGCTTGTTAACCTACACTGTAAAACAGCCCCTTGCAGAAGAGCAAAATGCTTCACATGTTTCTGTGCACAATGTAAGTCTTGAACCCTACACATGTCAGTCTTGAACCCTACACATGTCAGTCTTGAACCCTACACATGTCAGTCTTGAACCCTAAACATGTCAGTCTTAAACCCTACACATGTCAGTCTTGAACCCTACACATGTCAGTCTTGAACCCTAAACATGTCAGTCTTGAACCCTACACATGTCAGTCTTGAACCCTACACATGTGAGTCTTGAACCCTACACATGTGAGTCTTGAACCCTACACATGTCAGTCTTGAACCCTACACATGTCAGTCTTGAACCTTACAATAATTCGTCTTGAACTCTAAACAGAATTGTGCGCCAACATATATCAGAGCAGCAAATGGCAGATACCAAAGTTTGACAAAGGGGGCATCATTGTCTGATTTCAAACTGAACTGTGTTTTCACTCCAAATATGTAAACAACACGAGTCATCGTACATCTATAAACATAGCTGTTATAATGAAACTAAGCAGCTATATCTCCTCCATTTCTACACCACAGCAAAATGAACCTGCGTTACGTTAACAAACCAGCGGAATAAAAAACGAAGTATCAGATCCAACTTTCACTCTCTTTCTTTCTGATTGACTAGGAGCTAAATAAATAGCTGGCTAGTTGGAGGGAAGATTCCACTGTTATCCAGAAAGACAAGCAGGTGTTTGTTAGGAGTAGACCATCTAAATCCAGGTGAGTGAAAAGAACGAATAAAAGACAATCATTACATTCTAAAGAATTATTCATTTGGACTTTAAAAAAACGATATCAATTGACTGATAAGTTACCACCTGCTAATTGTGCACTGTTCAGGTTGCTGTGATGTAAATTATTCATTCTTTTATTATTTATAGCAGGCTGAGACTGTGGGGCAGAAAGACCGGCACAAACCCCAACACATCACCCTGGCAGATATATCCTAAAATCTACAACATGTTTCTGTCAGGATCAATGACCTCAGTGGTCTGTCTGGTGGCTCTGGTCTATCTGGTGCAGGCAGAAATGCAGGCAGAAATGCAGGCAGAAATGCAGGCAGAAATGCAGGCAGAAATGCAGGCAGAAATGCAGGCAGAAATGCAGGCAGGAAAGCAACAGCCAATCAAGAAGATTAAGAAGCATCAACCCCCAAGGATGTTTGGAGAGACAAGTGCAGAGATGGCTGATAAACGCCACAGTGAGTTTGGAGATATCAAGCGTTATGCCTCCAGTGTGACTCTAGACCCGGACACAGCTCATCCAGCACTTCACCTGTCGACAGACAGGAAGCAGCTGACGTTTGAAAAGAAATGTACCAATTTCACTGCCAACCCAAAGATGTTCTATCCTGTTATCAGTGTCTTAGGAAAGAATAGTGTCTGCTCAGGGAAACTTTACTATGAGGTGCAGGTGAAGGGCAAGACTAGCTGGGAGCTCGGATTGGCCAGAATGTCCATCAAGAGGAAGGGGGATATTATATTGAGCCCTGAGGATGGATTCTGGACAATATGGCTAAGAAACGAGACGTTCAAGGCTCTCTCTAATCCTCCTGTCACCCTCACTCTCAGGGAGAGGCTCCAGAAGGTGGGCGTGTTTGTAGATTATGAGGAGGGGCTTATCTCATTTTTTGATGTGAAGAAACAGTCTCATCTATACTCTTTTACTGGTCAGAACTTCACTGAGAAACTCTATCCATACTTCAGTCCCAGTCGTAAGAGTGAGGATAATGCAGCCCCATTGGTCATCACACCTGTCAATAATTAGTTGTGATTTATTCTGACGTTATACTGATGTTATCATTACCTAATCTATTGTAGTGACATTTATATGGTCAGAGATTTAGCTTGTGATTATCATCTTCGTTTCAAATCTTTTCTTCTCTGATGAAACTCGTAGTCAATAATGGATTTATTTTATCGATCATTTGTTCGAATCTGCCATTCATTTGTAAGATTCTAAGTGAAATTGTTTGAAAGATTCTACTAGAAAACTAAAGTAAAGATCTTAAAGGGTCCAAATGTAAAAGTAAAGCAAATGAATAATGATACTGTATGTTACGATTAAATGTTGTATGTCTAGCTTGGTGTTATCAGTGGGTTTCATTGAAAATGTTTTGTAATTACAACTCAAATAAATACATGATAAATGAATATATGAAGAAAAGAGCTTATTGTGGATTATGTTATAACAAGGTGTGTGTGTGTGTGTGTGTGTTTGTTTGTGTGTGTGTGTGTGTGTGTGTGTGTGTGTGTTTGTTTGTGTGTGTGTGTGTGTGTGTGTGGGTGGGTGGGGTGTGTGTGGATTGTGTGTATGTGTGTATGTTTGTGTGTGTGGGTGTGTGTGTGTATATGCATATATGTGTGTGTATGTGTGTATGTGGGTGTGCTTGTATCTATGCATGTATGTATTAAAAAGTGTGTATGTGGAAAGTTGGCATGTGTGTGTAAAACCTGGAGGTGTACAACAAGTAACAGACATGAGTACTTTTAGTTTCCGAACTTTTCTGTGTGCTTTTATTTTACTCTTCACTTAAAAACGATTTTTTACAAAACAAAGTCATTTTTACTGAGCTACATTTTGTCTGCTTAGTTATTACAGTTTTTTCTTTGCTGGTCTATTTTGTCAAGGATGATTTCTGTCATGATTTTATTTCATGATTTCAGCTCATGATTTCAGCTCATGATTTCAGCTGATGATTTCAGCTCATGATTTTAGCTCATGATTTCATCTGATGATTTCAGCTCATGATTTTAACTCATGATTTGGCTTGTTTTGGCTCATCAGTGTGTATACTTGTTTTGGCTCATCAGTGTTTATACTTGTTTTGGCTCATCAGTGTGTATACTTGTTTTGGCTCATCAGTGTGTATTCTAGTTTTGGCTCATCAGTGTGTATTCTTGTTTTGGCTCATCAGTGTTTATTCTTGTTTTGGCTCATCAGTGTGTATACTTGTTTTGGCTCATCAGTGTGTATACTTGTTTTGGCTCATCAGTGTGTATACTTGTTTTGGCTCATCTGTGTGTATACTTGTTTTGGCTCATCAGTGTTTATATTTGTTTTGGCTCATCAGTGTTTATACTTGTTTTGGCTCATCAGTGTTTATACTTGTTTTGGCTCATCAGTGTGTATACTTGTTTTGGCTCATCAGTGTGTATTCTTGTTTTGGCAGTTCCACAAACCTGTGCAGATAATCAGCTGAACAACAAACCTGTCTGTCTGACCTTTTAACAGCTAGCCAAGGTGATTGTAAAAATAACACACACTATTTAGGCAATATAACCCACATGAGGGCACAAAGTGCCTCACAGATTTTCAAGAGAGTTAGTGAGATGGACAGGGGGGGGGCATTTTAGCATACTGACACCATTCAGAAGAATGTATGTCAAAGTGTGTGTGTGAGTGTGTGTGTGTGTGTGTGTGTGTGTGTGTGTGTGCTGGTGTGGTTCCACACACACATAGAGCGCCTGTGGAAAATCAGCATATCCATTAGTCACTAGTCATTTTTTGCTCTTACAGCCTGAAACATAAAAATGCAACAGTTCTTATAAAAACATCGTGAAAACAAATGAAAACTAGGAAGACAGACATGAAAAAGTGATTTGGCCCATGATTTAATACTTTATATTTCTCTATTAGATTTGCACACCTAGATAGGGGAATATCACCCCCCTGAAAAGAAACATCCCCACAACAAGATGTTGCCACCACCATGCTTCACAGTAGGTATGGTGTGTTTTGGGTGGTGTGTTTTTGGTGGTGTGCAGTGTTTGGTATTCGCCAAACATAACGCATGCAGGTCAGTCCAAGAAGTTCAATCTTGGTCTCATCTGACCATTAAAGTGTTTGCCACATGGCATAAGAATCGTTGAAGTGTTTTTTTTCCAAGCCAAAACATGACTCTAGATGGTCCTATCTCAGATGAGGTTTCTTTCTTGACACCCTTTGTGTAAAGCTTGTGATATTGGTGTCACATGCACAGACTGACCAATATCATCCTTAAGGATTTGTAACTCCTTTAAAGTGGCCATTGGCTGCTTGCAAGCTTCTCTGATCAATATCTTTCTGTCATCCAGTTAGGAGGAACGGCCTGATCTAGGCAAGGTGTTGTTGGTGTCATAAGCTTTCCACTTCTTAATAATTCTCTGAACAGTACTCACAGGGTAAGTTAAAGCCTTTGACATCATCTTTTTGTATCCTTCTCCTAACATGTGCCTTTCCACAACTTTGTCCCCGAGTCCTTTTGAAAGCATCTGTTCAACCATGGTCGGATGTTTGCGTTGTCATGTACTACTATCATGCATCAGCTGATTTTAAAAAAAGTTTTATTTCCAAGTCTTTTTTACAACAAACAAGGAATTTGTTGTGCTCTGTTACTGCAACAAATAATACACATTTATTTAACAAATACCAACTATAGACTACAATAAATTACTTAAATATGCAATATGTAAATATGTAAGGTGCAAATATCTAGTTAGAGTACTGAGTGATTGTGAATGTGGGGAGCAGGATATAGTCAGTCTGGTTCTGGAGGCAGGTTCCTGAGACCTACTGGGGTAGGGGAGGAGCTATAGACAGTCTGGTTCTGGAGGCAGGTTCCTGAGACCTACTGGGGTAGGGGAGGAGCTATAGACAGTCTGGTTCTGGAGGCAGGTTCCTGAGACCTACTGGGGTAGGGGAGGAGCTATAGACAGTCTGGTTCTGGAGGCAGGTTCCTGAGACCTACTGGGGTAGGGGAGGAGCTATAGACAGTCTGGTTCTGGAGGCAGGTTCCTGAGACCTACTGGGGTAGGGGAGGAGCTATAGACAGTCTGGTTCTGGAGGCAGGTTCCTGAGATCTACTGGGGTAGGGGTTCTGGAGGAGCTATGGGGTAGACAGTCTGGTTCTGGAGGCAGGTTCCTGAGATCTACTGGGGTAGGGGAGGAGCTATAGACAGTCTGGTTCTGGAGGCAGGTTCCTGAGACCTACTGGGGTAGGGGAGGAGCTATAGACAGTCTGGTTCTGGAGGCAGGTTCCTGAGACCTACTGGTGTAGGGGAGGAGCTATAGACAGTCTGGTTCTGGAGGCAGGTTCTTGAGACCTACTGGGGTAGGGGAGGAGCTATAGACAGTCTGGTTCTGGAGGCAGGTTCCTGAGACCTACTGGGGTAGGGGAGGAGCTATAGACAGTCTGGTTCTGGAGGCAGGTTCCTGAGACCTACTGGGGTAGGGGAGGAGCTATAGACAGTCTGGTTCTGGAGGCAGGTTCCTGAGACCTACTGGGGTAGGGGAGGAGCTATAGACAGTCTGGTTCTGGAGGCAGGTTCTTGAGACCTACTGGGGTAGGGGAGGAGCTATAGGCAGTCTGGTTCTGGAGGCAGGTTCTTGAGCCTCAATCTTTGCGGATGTTGATCTTGTCCTTGACAGTGGGTTAGAGTTAGGATTATGGTTTGGGTTAGGGTTTGGGTTAGGATTAGATGCAGATGGTGATCCAGATGGGGATGGAGGAGGTCAGGATGGACTCAATATTTGCAGCGTGAAAGTTAATCATCATAGTGACTGGACAGACTGAAATCCCAAACCAAATATCTGACGGAAAACATTTCACTACTTCAAATGAGGAAAGAACATCAACCAAAAATCACAGTCACATTTTTGGCCTCTCCTGTCAAGAGGTGAAAACTTTGTCTGGTTGATTGACAGGTGTGATGACCAATGGTGCTGCATTATCTTCACTCTTACGACTGGGGCTGAAGTATGGATAGAGTTTCTCAGTGAAGTTCTGACCAGTAAAAGAGTATATATGAGACTGTTTGTTCACATCAAAAAAGGAGATAAGCCCCTCCTCATAATCCACAAACACGCCCACCTTCTGGGGCGGCTCCCTGAGTTGGAGGACATTTGGAGGGTCGGTCGCCGTCAGGTATTCATCTCGATTCCTCAGGACGATGGTCCAGTGTCGATAACCAGGGCCCAGATATACCTGGCCCTTTCTGCTGATGGATTCTCTGGCCACTCCTAAATCCCACTCAGTCTTGTCCTTTACTTGGACCTCATAGTAGAACCTCCCAGAGGAAAAGCCTTCTTTTCCCAGGACAATGAGATAAATGTTGAACCTCTCCGAATTATCTGGAAGATCCAGCCATGAGGGTCCCTCGCTAACTTGTTTGCGATCTTCTGACAGCAGGAGTTTGGGATGTGCTGTTTCAGGGTCTAGAGTCACGTCTACAGCATATTGCTGTGCCACACGCAGCTCAACAATAGACAACTTCATGATTTCTCCTAGAAGTTTCTCCACCAGCCCAGACAGGAATCTTCTCACCATGCCGGCAGACTGATCACTGTGGACACTGATCTCAGACCAGTCCTTGGATGGAAGGCTGTCACTCTGAAGCGTGTGAAGGTGATCATCTGGGTGTGACAGCTGCTCCAACTCATTTTCTCTTCTCTGTAACTCACTGATTTCCTGCTCCAGATCTTCAATGATCATTTCACCATGTTTTGCTCCAGCTTTCTGCTTCTTCCTAATTTTGACCAGCTCATTTTTGCCTTTCTTAATTAAGACATTTAGCAGGCTGATAGACTGCAAACTTAAGTCTCGCTCTCTGTCGACTGTTTGCTTGCTGAGCTCCAGCTTTTTTTTTACCTCCGTAACGTTCTGCAGTCTCTGCTGGATCTTCTGATGCATTTCTGCCTTCATCTTCGTCAGCCTGTCCACATCCCATTGTCCTAAGGATGAAGGTGTGTCCTGTCTGTTACATGCTCCTTCTGGATCTGTCATCCGCTGGTTCCGGAGACATGTTCCTCTCTGATCTGTCATCAGGTAAGCCTGTGGTAACCCTGCCTGCACCAGATAAACCAGACTCAGACACCAGACAACTGATGCCATTGATGGTTTTTGAAACATCACTGAGGTTAGATCTGCCAGTGTAGCTGCGTTTAGAATTTTGTGTTTCTGTCTAGTGTTCTTTTAGGCTGTGTTCTGCTGGGCGGTGTTCTGTTGTGTTCTGCTGGGCTGTGTTCTGTTGTGTTCTGCTGGGCTGTGTTCTGTTGTGTTCTGCTGGGCTGTGTTCTGTTGTGTTCTTCTGGGGTGAGTTCTGCTGGGCTGTGTTCTGTTGTGTTCTGCTGGGCTGAGTTCTGTTGTGTTCTGCTGGGCTGTGTTCTGTTGTGTTCTTCTGGGGTGAGTTCTGCTGGGCTGTGTTCTGTTGTGTTCTGCTGGGCTGAGTTCTGTTGTGTTCTGCTGGGCTGTGTTCTGTTGTGTTCTGCTGGGCTGTGTTCGGTTGTGTTCTGCTGGGCTGTGTTCTGTTGTGTTCTTCTGGGGTGAGTTCTGCTGGGCTGTGTTCTGTTGTGTTCTGCTGGGCTGTGTTCTGTTGTGTTCTTCTGGGGTGAGTTCTTCTGGGCTGTGTTCTGTTGTGTTCTGCTGGGCTGTGTTCTGTTGTGTTCTGCTGGTTTGTGTTCAGCTGGGCTGTGTTCTGCTGGTTTGTGTTCTGCTGGTTTGTGTTCTGTTGGGCTGTGTTCTGCTGGGCTGTGTTCTGTTGTGTTCTTCTGGGCTGTGCTCTTCTGGTCAACACTTACATTTCTATGCTGTCACAGAGTTCATTCTGCTGTGTACATTGAAATAACATATTAGAACAACACCCAAATATATCAATACAACACCCAGATATATCAATATAACACCAAGATATATCAATATAACACCCAGATATATCAATACAACACCCAGATATATCAATACAACACCCAGATATATCAATACAACACCCAGATATATCAATACAACACCCAGATATATCAATACAACACCCAGATATATCAATATAACACCCAGATATATCAATACAACACCCAGATATATCAATACAACACCCAGATATATCAATACAACACCCAGATATATCAATATAACACCCAGATATATCAATACAACACCCAGATATATCAATACAACACCCAGATATATCAATACAACACCCAGATATATCAATACAACACCCAGATATATCAATACAACACCCAGATATATCAATACAACACCCAGATATATCAATACAACCAACACCCAGATATATCAATACAACACCCAGATATATCAATACAACACCCAGATATATCAATACAACACCCAGATATATCAATACAACACCCAGATATATCAATACAACACCCAGATATATCAATACAACACCCAGATATATCAATACAACACCCAGATATATCAATACAACACCCAGATATATATCAATATATCAATACAACACCCCAGATACCCAGATATATCAATACAACACCCAGATATATCAATATATATCAACAACCCAGATATATCAATACAACACCCAGATATATCAATACAACACCCAGATATATCAATACAACACCCAGATATATCAATACAACACCCAGATATATCAATACAACACCCAGATATATCAATACAACACCCAGATATATCAATACAACACCCAGATATATCAATACAACACCCAGATATATCAATACAACACCCAGATATATCAATACAAGATATATCAATACAACCAGATATATCAATACAACACCCAGATATATCAATACAATATATCAATACAACACCCAGATATATCAATACAACACCCAGATATATCAATACAACACCCAGATATATCAATACAATCACCCAGATATATCAATACAACACCCAGATATATCAATACAACACCCAGATATATCAATACAACATCAATACAACACCCAGATATATCAATACAACACAGATATATCAATACAACACCCAGATATATCAATACAACACCCAGATATATCAATACAACACCCAGATATATCAATACAACACCCAGATATATCAATACAACACCCAGATATATCAATACAACACCCAGATATATCAATACAACACCCAGATATATCAATACAACACCCAGATATATCAATACAACACCCAGATATATCAATACAACACCCAGATATATCAATATAACACCCAGATATATCAATACAACACCCAGATATATCAATACAACACCCAGATATATCAATACAACACCCAGATATATCAATACAACACCCAGATATATCAATACAACACCCAGATATATCAATACAACACCCAGATATATCAATACAACACCCAGATATATCAATACAACACCCAGATATATCAATACAACACCCAGATATATCAATACAACAGATATATCAATACAACAGATATATCAATACAACACCCAGATATATCAATACAACAGATATATCAATACAACACCCAGATATATCAATACAACACCCAGATATATCAATACAACACCCAGATATATCAATACAACACCCAGATATATCAATACAACACCCAGATATATCAATACAACACCCAGATATATCAATACAACACCCAGATATATCAATACAATACAATACAACACCCAGATATATCAATACAACAAGATATATCAATACAACCCCAGATATATCAATACAACACCCAGATATATCAATACAACAGATATATCAATACCCCAGATATATCAATACAACACCCAGATATATCAATACAACACCCAGATAATCAATACAACGCCCAGATATATCAATACAACACCCAGATATATCAATACAACACCCAGATATATCAATACAACACCCAGATATATCAATACAACGCCCAGATATATCAATACAACACCCAGATATATCAATACAACACCCAGATATATCAATACAACGCCCAGATATATCAATACAACACCCAGATATATCAATACAACACCCAGATATATCAATACAACACCCAGATATATCAATACAACACCCAGATATATCAATACAACACCCAGATATATCAATACAACGCCCAGATATATCAATACAACGCCCAGATATATCAATACAACACCCAGATATATCAATATAACACCCAGATATATCAATACAAAACCCAGATATATCAATACAACACCCAGGTATATCAATACAACACCCAGATATATCAATACAACACCCAGATATATCAATACAACACCCAGATATATCAATACAACACCCAGATATATCAATACAACACCCAGATATATCAATACAACACCCAGATATATCAATACAACACCCAGATATATCAATACAACACCCAGATATATCAATACAACACCCAGATATATCAATACAACACCCATATATATCAATACAACACCCAGATATATCAATACAACACCCATATATATCAATACAACACCCAGATATATCAATACAACACCCATATATATCAATACAACGCCCAGATATATCAATACAACACCCAGATATATCAATACAAAACCCAGGTATATCAATACAACACCCAGATATATCAATACAACACCCAGATATATCAATACAACACCCAGATATATCAATACCACACCCAGATATATCAATACAACACCCAGATATATCAATACAACACCCAGATATATCAATACAACACCCAGATATATCAATACAACACCCAGCCCAGATATATCAATACAACACCCAGATATATCAATACAACGCCCAGATATATCAATACAGCACCCAGATATATCAATACAACACCCAGATTTATCAGTAGAACAGTCATATAAATCAATAGAACAGTCGTATAAAAATCAGAACAGGCTGTAATAGTTATTTTGTAATGAAGTTATTTTGATCTAATGT
This sequence comes from Dallia pectoralis, assembly GCA_029465975.1. NCBI lineage: Eukaryota > Metazoa > Chordata > Actinopteri > Esociformes > Umbridae > Dallia > Dallia pectoralis. The sequence goes on from CM055759.1 coordinate 643,302, forward strand.
TTGTGTTTGTCTCTGTACTCACCTTAACGTGTAGACTCTGTGTGAGGTCTGTGCCCTTTCAGGTCTTAATGCTGTGAGGTGTGTCTCTAAACAAGTGAAACAGGTAAATCTGGGGCTAAATAGCGTCACAACATTCCTTCTATTCTTAGTCACCAGATATTCTAATTGTGTTTTGTCATTCGTTTCAGGTTTTGAATTAACAGTACCCTAGGGTGCTAGCCTGAGTTCAGTGCTACCCCAAGTTCAGTGCTACCCCGAGTTCAGTGCTACCCCGAGTTCAGTGCTACCCCGAGTTCAGTGCTACCCTGAGTTCAGTGCTACCCCAGTTCAGTAATACCCCGAGTTCAGTGCTACCCCGAGTTCAGTGCTACCCCGAGTTCAGTGCTACCCCGAGTTCAGTGCTACCCCGAGTTCAGTGCTACCCCGAGTTCAGTGCTACCCTGAGTTCAGTGCTACCCCGAGTTCAGTGCTACCCTGAGTTCAGTGCTACCCCGAGTTCAGTGCTACCCCGAGTTCAGTGCTACCCCGAGTTCAGTGCTACCCTGAGTTCAGTGCTACCCCGAGTTCAGTAATACCCCGAGTTCAGTGCTACCCTGAGTTAGCAGACAGTATCATATTAATTATACAGAGCTAAGTAGCATACAAACCAACCAATGTAGAATACACACAGTCTAGATGAACAAGCTACTAAGAAACACCGTTCAAAGATCTGTGCTGCATTTAATTATTTGTACTCAATAAAGAGATGTAAGTTAGATAACAGTGCATTTCCAATGTTTTTTCAATATTGCTCTGATTTTCAGCATTTAGCAACACTTAGAGGTTGTGTTTATCCTGTCCTGTTTGCAGCAGGGAGACTTCAGTGTTGTCTATGAAGTCATCAAACACAACTCTGGACCTTACAACAAGTTTCACTACTTTTAAAATATTTCTCTGTGAATAAGGGGCTGACCTACAGTGGATATAAAATGTACACATAAAAAAACAGTTATGTGAAGAAATGAGTGAAAGATAAATCATGTCAGAACTTTTTCCACCTTTAATGGGACCTGTTACGTGAACCATTCAATTAAAAAACAGCCTGAAATCTTTGAGGGGGAAAAATAAAAAATGAAACCTTACAATAACCTGGTTGGAGATGTTAACCCTAAATGAGCACAGATTTAAAGACAGTCTTTAAGTCTTTGTTCTCATGTTAAGTTCTGCCAGTGACATAAGCGTTCTAAAGTCTAAACAACCTCAATCCAACATGGATACTTTGGTGATACAAAAACTAAAGGCCTTGTTAAATATTGTCTAGTCATTGTGTAGACCTCTGACTTATGCTGTTTGTTTGCACTCAGTTATAGTGGGTTTCTAGCCACATTTCCATTGAGCATTTAGTACCCATAGAATAAGTGTCCACTAATTAGACCCAAGTGGAGACCTTGTTCCCTAAAAAGGTTACTGTGTGTTTGAAATAAACATTTACTGGAGACAGCAGTTTTGGTTACAGAATTACAGTCATTCAGCATATTATCTCCTACAGAGATACAGTCATTCAGCAGATGCTCTATAGAGTTACAGGCATTCAGCATATTACCTCCTACAGAGATACAGTCATTCAGCAGTTACAGTCATTCAGCAGATGCTCTATAGAGTTACAGTCATTCAGCAGATGCTCTATAGAGTTACAGTCATTCAGCAGATGCTCTATAGAGTTACAGTCATTCAGCAGATGCTCTATAGTGTTACTGGCATTCAGCAGATGCTCTATAGAGTTACAGTCATTCAGCAGATGCTCTATAGTGTTACAGGCATTCAGCAGATGCTCTATAGTGTTACAGGCATTCAGCAGATGCTCTATAGAGTTACAGTCATTCAGCAGATGCTCTATAGAGTTACAGTCATTCAGCAGATGCTCTATAGTGTTACAGGCATTCAGCAGATGTTCAAGAAGCACTCTGTCTGTGATGTGTCACCTTGGAGATGGCAGGTGACAGCTGTACTGATGCGAAGCGGCATGCCCTAATTGGCGAGGAAATTATCCTGACCTTGACTGTGTGTGTGTGTGTCTGTGTGGAGGCCAAACCAGGGTGCTGGATGCTATTGCCTGCCACTTTAAAGGACATTGTTAGAATTCTGTGTGCACAGTAAGAGCAGTGAAACTCTCATTAATTATGTGTCTGCAGGCAGCTGAATCGGAATGTGGAACTGGACAGGGACATCTCTGTATTGGAACACACTGGAATACGCACAGTGAATACTTATGTAAGCTAAGCAGTCAGTCTCCATGGCAACCAGCAGCAGCAGCATTCTAGAACACATCCCACCTCCATTCTCAATCTCTACTCTCCTGACGGATGTAGGGCTGTTTCCATGGAAACCGAGGGATGGAATGGGAATTGGAGTGGAGTGAGTTTTTCTTTGATGAAACCACTTCTCAAGAAAAGACTCCATGCTGAGTCTCGAATGCCCAGTGAGAGACAGAGAAAAAAGAAAGACGATAAATAATTCACCACCATTGAAGCCCAAAGCTGTAATAACACCATTTCACAGGTGTTTGTTTCCTCAAACATGCAGTGACTGAACCTGATAGCATCCCTGGATACTTTTGTAATTTGTCATCTTTTGCATCTGATCTCCTGAAGGCACCATGTCTTATTTTTGGTGGAGAGGGGAGGGGGGGTCTGGTGGAGGGGGGTCTGGTGAAGGGGGGTTGGTGGAGGGGGGGGTTGGTGGAGGCGGGGTCTGGTGGAGGGGGCTGGTGGAGGGGGTGTCTGGTGGAGGGGGTCTGGTGGAGGGGGGGGTCTGGTGGAGGGGGTCTGGTCGAGGGGGTCTGGTGCAGGTGGGGTCAGGTGGAGGGGGGTCTGGTGGAGGGGGTCTGGTGGACGGGGGTCTGGTGGAGGGGGGCTGGTGGAGGGGGGTCTGGTGGAGAGGGGGTCTGGTGGAGGGGGTCTGGTGGAGGGGGGCTGGTGGAGGGGGGCTGGTGGAGGAGGGGCTGGTGGAGGGGGGCTGGTGGAGGGGGGTCTGGTGGATGGGGGTCTGGTGGAGGGGGTCTGGTGGAGGGGGGCTGGTGGAGGGGGGCTGGTGGAGGGGGGCTGATCATTTCATCTAGCTGCAAGATTACGCAGGAGGAAATGTGAGCTAGAGAGTATGTATGTGTATCTGTGTGCAGGTGTGTGTGTGTGTGTGTGTAAATCTGGTTGCAGGCATGTGTGTGTATCTTGGTGCAGACGTGTGTAACTGCGTGCCTGCATGTGTGTGTGTGTATCTGCGTGCAGGCGTGTGTGTTTGTGTATCTGGGTGCGTGTATTTTTGCATGTGTGTGTGTGTGGTTTCTGTTTCAACACTGAAAATCCCCAAAGTTACCAAACCAAAGAGCATGCTGTGAAAGAAGCCAAATGGGTTCAGAACAAAGGTTAGAGGTTGGGGATATTCTGTTATAATGAAACTGTTTTCACATCTATCTATAAGCCAAACCATTTGATCATTATGACTAATATGCTGTTGGTCTACCGCATGTCAAAACAGATTGAATTCTGGGGGATTTGGAGGTACACCTGGTCTGTAACCATGTAGGGGTACACCTGGTCTGTAACCATGTTTAGGTCATTATCCTGCTGATAGAGCTCCAGTAGATATCTCCCTTCATTGGTAACCAGAGCTCCAGTAGATATCTCCCTTCATTGGTAACCAGAGCTCCAGTAGATATCTCCCTTCATTGGTAACCAGAGCTCCAGTAGATATCTCCCTTCATTGGTAACCAGAGCTCCAGTAGATATCTCCCTTCATTGGTAACCAGAGCTCCAGTAGATATCTCCCGTCATTGGTAACCAGAGCTCCAGTAGATATCTCCCTTCATTGGTAACCAGAGCTCCAGTAGATATCTCCCTTCATTGGTAACCAGAACTCCAGTAGATATCTCCCTTCATTGGTAACCAGAACTCCAAGGTTGTTGAAATTGAAAATACATCTAAATCTTAACATGAAAACATTTATGTGGCCACTTTTTCTCACACAAACACAATCATATAAGTATAATGTTAGAAACCACAGACATCTTCTGAAAATAAGAAAACTTCCCTTAGCAAGTGTGTGTGTGTGTGTGTGTGTGTGTGTGTGTGTGTGTGTGTGTGTGTGTGTGTGTGTGTGTGTGTGTGTGTGTGTGCACTGAGGCATCTGTGGTGAGAGGCCATCTGATCAACCCACACACACAGAAACACACTCACAAACACACACACAAACACACACACACACACACACACAAACACACACACAATGACAGCAATGGAACACAGTGGTTATTACCAAGCTAGTCTGGTTCCAAAATGGCACCCTATTCCCTGTTCCCCTGCATCTCTCAGACACAAGGTACAAGCCGTGGACTAGATAGGGGAGAGTGTGCGGTTTGAGCCGCACACTGTGACACATTACAAGACGTCCAATCCCTTCCAAGATAGTCGGTGACCTCACACTCAGAGTTTCCAGTACTTTGTTTTGATATGATGTTTCCTTTCTAGCACTGACTTCTGTTTGGGTTCTTCCTGGTCTCCCAGGCTGGGTGTAACCCCCCCCCCAACCACACACACACACACACACACAGAACTATTCATGGTTAAACTATGAACAGGCGTTTACCTGTCCCAGCTCTGTACTGACAGTCTGAATGGCTTCTGTTATTTCTAAGCTCCTGTTAACTATCGCTTTCATTGGATCAATGTCTTCTGGGAACCGGAGACAAGGACTAAACAATGTGACATTTTGTAAGGCTGATGTGTTACCGGGAACCTCACACACACACACACACACACACACACACACACACACACACACACACACACACACACACACACACTCCTCCAGTGGCCCCAACTTATAATAACAGAGCGGACTGGA
>CM055759.1:653179-670679 GCA_029465975.1 Dallia pectoralis
TTCCTCTGATATAGGATACCTCCTCTGTTTCCTCTGATATAGGATACCACCTCTGTTTCCTCTGATATAGGATACCACCTCCTGATATAGTCAGGGTTGGGGGAGGGGAGATATAGACTGGTTCTGTAAAGCAGTGTCCCTTCTCTATCACTTTCTTTCTGTCTCTCGCTGGTTCTATCGCTAGTTCTAGTTAAAGATTCAAATGCACAGAGTTGTATATGATTTCTTCACAGGAATGTGACGTGTTTCCAAAGTTTGTTATTAAGAAATTCGAGTCAATGCTTTACATAAGCATGATGTCACTTTTTGCTTTGAGGTCAGAGGTGAAACAGACGAGTTGATCGTTTCCTGTTGATCGTTTCCTGTTTTTTTGTACTTTTATTTTTTTGGAATTTGTCACATTTAGAGATGAATACTTGTGATGAAGGGTTTCTGTATTGGTATCTGTAAGTGGGTTTAGAATGTGAAGCTGCATACAAAACCCTCAACCCACTTTAAAACCCAGACTGTCACGTCATATGTGTCCTCGGCCTTTCCTTGTCTGCAAAACACCACAGGAGAGAAGAGACAAAAACAGAAGAGAGAGATCAGAGGGAGGACAAGATAGAGGACAAGCAGGAGAAACTGAGTTGCGGGGGAGAGTACAAAAGAGGTGGGAGGAGGAGAATCTCTGTTCTGTCCTGATTTCAGCAGGGTGCTAATTTAAGGAACCTTAGTCACACTGCAGGAATCAAAATAGATACATTGTTCTCCTTGTGGTGTCATACTCCAGTGGTGGAGGAGGAGACCAGTGGAGGAGGAGGAGACCAGTGGTGGAGGAGGAGAGGCTGGTTCTGACTGTTAAGGAACGTTGGGATTTGCTCTGCTCACGCCTGCTCCACTTTTACACAGTAACAATAGGAGGTGTAGCTGTGTAGCTTTGAACCAATAGGTGATGGGGTGAGGGAGGTGGTGTGGTGATGGGGTGATGGGGTGATGGGGTGAGGGAGGGGAGAGGGGAAGTGATGACATTCCTTTGAAGTGGTTAGCAGCTGAGATATTAAATTATTGAGTTGTAGGAGATTAAAGTTTCATGGGATAATTTGGCTTGTCGTCTCTCTTTCTCTTCCTGCTTCCCTTCTGCTGGTTCCTTGTCACTGGAGGGCAGCTAGTCCACAGTCTGGCTACTCTTATGAAGTTGAGTCACTTCCTGTGTGTGTGTGTGTGTGTGTGTGTGTGTGTGTGTGTGTGTGTGTGTGTGTGTGTGTGTGTGTGTGTGAGTGTGTGTGTGTGTGTGTGTGAGTGTGAGTGTGAGTGTGAGTGTGAGTGTGAGTGTGAGTGTGTGTGTGTGTGTGTGTGTGTGTGTGTGCGTGCGTGTGTGTGTGTGTGTCAGCACTGGAGAAACCCAGTGTAGTTAGGACAAGTTGCTCAGACTCATAAATTGCTGAACACTGGCTGGTCCAATTCAATTACAGAAACCAGTCACAGAGGATATGGAAGGAGACCTCATGAGGAGAGTTACCTGTAGGGCAGCTTAAGACTGAGTCACGTATTTACAGTCTCAGTATTGGCAAATAAAGTGCTTGGTGTTCTGATGCTGCACTGCTGGGATATAGACATGGCTCCTCCCTGTCTCACATGGCTCCTCCCTGTCTCACATCGCTCCTCCCTGTCTCACATGGCTCCTCCCTGTCTCACATCGCTCGTCCCTGTCTCACATGGCTCCTCCCTGTCTCACATGGCTCCTCCCTGTCTCACATGGCTCCTCCCTGTCTCACATGGCTCCTCCCTGTCTCACATCGCTCCTCCCTGTCTCACATGGCTCCTCCCTGTCTCACATCGCTCCTCCCTGTCTCTTCCTGTGATTTCAGCAAAACAAAATTTCTGGGAACAGGAAGTGTCCCTCTGGGTCCGATAGCATGTCAGTCTGATCTGATTCAGTCACGGAATTTCATTATGAGACACAGAAGCAACAGATCTGACTGAGTCATCATCCTATTTCACCTTCCGTTCTCTCTCTTATTTCCTATAGATACATTACTCTACACAACTCAGAGCTCATTCATGCATGTGTCCAGGATTCAGGTAGAAAGAATATAGAAAACCCCTGAAAGGAGTTGAGGGTGGAGAGGGAGGAGAGGGAGGAGTGGGTGGAGAGGGAGGAGTGGGAGGAGAGGTGGAGAGGGTGGAGAGGTGGAGAGGGAGGAGAGGGTGGAGAGGGTGGAGAGGGAGGAGAGGGTGGAGAGGGGGGAGAGGGAGGAGAGGGAGGAGTGGGTGGAGAGGGAGGAGAGGGTGGAGAGGGAGGAGTGGGTGTAGAGGGTGGAGAGGGTGGAGAGGGGAGAGAGGGAGGAGAGGGAGGAGAGGATGGAGAGGGAGGAGTGGGTGGAGAGGGTGGAGAGGGAGGAGTGGGTGGAGAGGGTGGAGAGGGTGGAGAGGGTGGAGAGGGTGGAGAGGGAGGAGAGGGAGGAGAGGGAGGTGGAGTGGGTGGAGAGGGTGGAGAGGGTGGAGAGGGAGGAGAGGGAGGAGAGGGTGGAGAGGGTGGAGAGGGAGGAGAGGGAGGAGTGGGTGGAGAGGGTGGAGAGGGAGGAGAGGGTGGAGAGGGTGGAGAGGGTGGAGAGGGAGGAGAGGGTGGAGAGGTGGAGCGGGTGGAGAGGTGGAGAGGTGGAGAGGGTGGAGAGCAAAAAACTAAAATTGCCCTTAGCAGCAATGCTTTTATGGAAAGTGAAAGAGCGCTCTCTATCTCTCTTTCTCTCTCTTCCTCTATCTGCCTGTCCCCCCCTCTCTCCCCCCCTCTCTCTCCCTCTCTCTCTCTCTCTTTCTGCCTCTATCCCCCCCTCTCTGCCTCTATCTCCCTGCCCCCCCCTCTCTCTCTATCTCTCTCTCCCAGACCAAGACATGAGTCATAGCATTCTTGTATTTCTTCCCCAAGAGGCTCATCTGTTCAGGCTATAAATGGAAGCATCAGAGACAGTGGCGGCTTCCCTCATCGCCCACCCAGGTTCTGGTTTACGCCGTTTTACAGTGTAATGGCTTCTGACTAAGTTCAGGCCTTAATGAAGACAAATGGCAGCCAGCGTTACTGGGGTATTGTGGGACTCTATCTACCAAACCACCTGATGTCTCAACTATCTGAGACACTAACTACCAAACCACCTGATGTCTTAACTATCTGAGACACTAACTACCAAACCACCTGATGTCTTAACTATCTGAGACACTAACTACCAAACCACCTGATGTCTTAACTATCTGAGACACTAACTACCAAACCACCTGATGTCTTAACTATCTGAGACACTAACTACCAAACCACCTGATGTCTCAACTATCTGAGACACTAACTACCAAACCACCTGATGTCTTAACTATTTGAGACTCTAACTACCAATCCACCTGATGTCTTAACTATCTGAGACACTAACTACCAAACCACCTGATGTCTCAACTATCTGAGACACTAACTACCAAACCACCTGGTCAGCTGTAGAATATGTTTGTGTGCATGTTTGCGTGTGTTTGCGGTCGTGCTGGTTTGTGTTTGTGTGTGTCTGCGATCGTGCTGGTTTGTGTTTGTGTGTGTTTGCGGTCGTGCTGGTTTGTGTTTGTGTGTGTTTGCGGTCGTGCTGGTTTGTGTTTGTGTGTGTTTGTGTGTATCTATTTGTGTATTGTGGAAGGCATTCAGAAGTATTTTAGAGACATTAAATGTTACCACTCTCAGAGATGACTGGCAGATTACCAACCTGAATCTGAGAGGCCTCATTAAGATTCTGAGGCTCAGTAGGGGAGCTGGGTGGCACCAGGGACCGACCCATAAGGGAGGAACTCATGTGGCATTACCTTATATGGGCAATTCAAAACTGGAGGGGGGAAGGGAGCCCAGGAGGTCAAGTGCCATCCACTGTTTCCTCAGCTCTTTAACACACACACACACACACACACACACACACACACACACACACACACACACACACACACACACACACACACACACACACACACACACACACACACACACACACACACACACACACACATGTGTGCAGACTAAGCTGTAAGAGGACCTGTGTTGACTATTTATTCCCTGTTTTTACTGAACACACAAAGTACCAGGAAACAACATAACCGTGATGTACAGAAGAAAACATAAAAAGGTTGCAGGCCCCAGTGAATCCAAAATGGATATGGCTAGGGAGGGCTGATCTGAGGACAGTAGATCAGAGGACAGTAGATCTAAGGACAGTAGATCTGAGGACAGTAGATCTGAGGACAGTAGATCTAAGGACAGTAGATCTGAGGACAGTAGATCTAAGGACAGTAGATATGAGGACAGTAGATCTGAGGACAGTAGATCTAAGGACAGTAGATCTGAGGACAGTAGATCTAAGGACAGTAGATCTAAGGACAGTAGATCTGAGGACAGTAGATCTAAGGACAGTAGATCTGAGGACAGTAGATCTGAGGACAGTAGATCTGAGGACAGTAGATCTAAGGACAGTAGATCTGGGACAGTAGATCTGAGGACAGTAGATCTGAGGACAGTAGATCTGAGGACAGTAGATCTAAGGACAGTAGATCTGAGGACAGTAGATCTAAGGACAGTAGATATGAGGACAGTAGATCTGAGGACAGTAGATCTAAGGACAGTAGATCTGAGGACAGTAGATCTGAGGACTGAGGACAGTAGATCTAAGGACAGTAGATAGGACAGTGAGGACAGTAGATCTGAGGACAGTAGATCTAAGGACAGTAGATCTGAGGACAGTAGATTCTAAGGACAGTAGATCTGAGGACAGTAGATCTAAGGACAGTAGATCTGAGGACAGTAGATCTGAGGACAGTAGATCTGAGGACAGTAGATCTAAGGACAGTAGATCTGAGGACAGTAGATCTAAGGACAGTAGATATGAGGACAGTAGATCTGAGGACAGTAGATCTAAGGACAGTAGATCTGAGGACAGTAGATCTGAGGACAGTAGATCTGAGGACAGTAGATCTAAGGACAGTAGATCTGAGGACAGTAGATCTGAGGACAGTCCTCTGTCCTACTGTCATCAGCTCTCCCCAGACACATCCAAATACATATCACACACACACACACACACACACACACCCCCACACACACACATCCTCACACACACACACATCCTCCCACCCACCCCCACACACACACACACACACACACACACACACACACACACACACACACACACACACACACACCCCCACACACACACACACACACACACACACACACACACACACACACACACACACACACACACACATCCTCCCACCCCCACACACACACACACACAGACTCACATCCTCCCACCCACACACACACACACACACACACACATCCTCCCACACACACACACACACACACACACACACATCCTCCCACACACACACACACACATCCTCCCTCCCAAACACACACATTCTCCCACACACACACACATCCTCCCACACACACACACATCCTCCCACCCACACACACACATCCTCCCACACACACACACACACACATCCTCCCACCCACACACACACACACACACACACACACATCCCCCCCACACACACACACACACACACACACACACCCTCCCACACACACACACACACACATCCTCCCACACACACACACACATCCTCCCACCCACACACACACATCCTCCCACACACACACACACATCCTCCCACCCACCCCCCCCACACACACACACACACACACACACACACACACACACACACACACACACACATCCTCCCACACACACACACACACACATCCTCCCACCCCCACACACACACACACACAGACTCACATCCTCCCACCCACACACACACACACACACACATCCTCCCACCCACACACACACACACACACACACACATCCTCCCACACACACACACACACACATCCTCCCACCCAAACACACACATCCTCCCACACACACACACACATCCTCCCACACACACACACACATCCTCCCACCCACACACACACATCCTCCCACACACACACACACACATCCTCCCACCCACACACACACACCCTCTCCTCTCCTCTTCCATTCATCTCTTCACCTCACCATGCATGTCGCTCTTTGAAGGTTCCAGTCTTTCATCTTCTTTTATTTAATCTCTTCCTCTCTTTTCATGACAGCAGCTCCCCCATTCTTCTCCTCATCCCCGTTTGTGTCGGCCCATTTCCAGGGTAGGTGGGAGGTGTGGAGTGGAAGGAGGTGCGGGGGAGGAAGGGATGATTGATACAGCTGGGCTCTTATGGTTCTGGCGAAACCAAGTGTTCCATAGTGAGCGTTCTCTCTCCATCACCGTGGCGACGTTAGGATGACAGATATATCAGACCATGTGTGTGTGTGTGTGTGTGTGTGTGTGTGTGTGTGTGTGTGTGTGGCTATATGACAAACAATACAATTTCATTCCTCAAGGATTCATTATTTACTTTCTGTGTTTCACAACATCATAAATGATTTGTTAGACCCCTACACTTCAATGGCTGTAAACAATACCGATGACATGCTGCTGCATGAGTGTAAAATACACCAACGACACACTCATATATTAGTGTAAAATACACCAACGACATGCTCATACATACGTGTAAAATACACCAACGACATGCTCATATATAAGTGTAAAATACACCAACGACATGCTCATACATAAGTGTAAAATACACCAACAACATGCTCATATATAAGTGTAAAATACACCAACGACATGCTCATACATACGTGTAAAATACACCAACGACATGCTCATATATAAGTGTAAAATACACCAACGACATGCTCATACATAAGTGTAAAATACACCAACAACATGCTCATATATAAGTGTAAAATACACCAACGACATGCTCATACATAAGTGTAAAATACACCAACAACATGCTCATATATAAGTGTAAAATACACCAACGACATGCTCATACATAAGTGTAAAATACACCAACAACATGCTCATACATACGTGTAAAATACACCAACAACATGCTCATGCTCACCAACGACATGCTCATACATACGTGTAAAATACACCAACGACATGCTCATACATACACCAACAACATGTGTAAAATACACCAACGACATGCTCATACATACGTGTAAAATACACCAACGACATCCTCATACATGCTCATACATAGTGTAAAATACACCAACAACATGCTCATATATAAGTGTAAAATACACCAACGACATGCTCATACATAAGTGTAAAATACACCAACAACATGCTCATACATAAGTGTAAAATACACCAACAACATGCTCATACATAAGTGTAAAATACACCAACAACATGCTCATACATACGTGTAAAATACACCAACAACATGCTCATACATACGTGTAAAATACACCAAAAACATGCTCATCCATTAGTGTAAAATACACCAACAACATGCTCATACATTAGTGTAAAATACACCAACGACATGCTCATACATAAGTGTAAAATACACCAACAACATGCTCATACATTAGTGTAAAATACACCAACAACATGCTCATACATAAGTGTAAAATACACCAACACATGCTCATACATTAGTGTAAAATACACCAACGACATGCTCATACATAAGTGTAAAATACACCAAAAACATGCTCATCCATTAGTGTAAAATACACCAACAACATGCTCATACATTAGTGTAAAATACACCAAAAACATGCTCATACATTAGTGTAAAATACACCAACAACATGCTCATACATTAGTGTAAAATACACCAACAACATGCTCATCCATTAGTGTAAAATACACCAACAACATGCTCATACATTAGTGTAAAATACACCAACGACATGCTCATACATTAGTGTAAAATGTACTGTGTGTTGTTTGTGCAGGTGCCAGCATCTATTTCTCCTGCCACAGTATCACAGTCACCCAAAAAACACAGCCAGCTCTGAAACAGAGCAGAATTGCCAAGCTTTTGTTTTTAACGAAGCTGATGTCTTTTGAAGCTCCTGAGCTGCGACTGAGCTCCTCACAGACTGTTTCATGGAAAAGACTCTTATAATAACAGTGATGACACTAGCAGTCTCTTATAATAACAGTGATGACACCAGCAGTCTCTTATAATAACAGTGACGACACTAGCAGTCTCTTATAATAACAGTGACGACACTAGCAGTCTCTTATAATAACAGTGATGACACCAGCAGTCTCTTATAATAACAGTGACGACACTAGCAGTCTCTTATAATAACAGTGACGACACTAGCAGTCTCTTATAATAACAGTGTCGACACTAGCAGTCTCTTATAACACTAGCAGTCTCTTATAATAACAGTGACGACACTAGCAGTCTCTTATAACATAATAACAGTGATGACACCAGCAGTCACTAGCAGTCTCTTATAATAACAGTGACGACACTAGCAGTCTCTTATAATAACAGTGACGACACTAGCAGTCTCTTATAATAACAGTGACGACACTAGCAGTCTCTTATAATAACAGTGACGACACTAGCAGTCTCTTATAATAACAGTGATGACACCAGCAGTCTCTTATAATAACAGTGATGACACTAGCAGTCTCTTATAATAACAGTGACGACACTAGCAGTCTCTTATAATAACAGTGACGACACTAGCAGTCTCTTATAATAACAGTGACGACACTAGCAGTCTCTTATAATAACAGTGACGACACAAGCAGTCTCTTATAATAACAGTGACGACACTAGCAGTCTCTTATAATAACAGTGACGACACTAGCAGTCTCTTATAATAACAGTGACGACACTAGCAGTCTCTTATAATAACAGTGACGACACTAGCAGTCTCTTATAATAACAGTGACGACACTAGCAGTCTCTTATAATAACAGTGACGACACTAGCAGTCTCTTATAATAACAGTGACGACACTAGCAGTCTCTTATAATAACAGTGACGACACTAGCAGTCTCTTATAATAACTAGCAGTCTCTTATAATAACAGTGACGACACTAGCAGTCTCTTATAACAACAGTGACGAGTCTCTTATAATAACACAAGCAGTCTCTTATAATAACAGTGACGACACTAGCAGTCTCTTATAATAACAGTGACGACAGTCTCTTATAATAACAGTGACGACACTAGCAGTCTCTTATAATAACAGTGACGACACTAGCAGTCTCTTATAATAACAGTGACGACACTAGCAGTCTCTTATAATAACAGTGACGACACTAGCAGTCTCTTATAATAACAGTGATGACACCAGCAGTCTGTCAGTTTTGACCACATGGTCATTAGCTAATATAATAAACTTGGTCCCATTCAGACAGTCAAATATGCCCACTGTCCACTACCCATTGCCCACTGCTCACTGCCCACTTCTCACTGCTCACTGCCCACTGCCCAATTCTCACTGCCACTGCCCACTGCCCACTGCTCACTCCATACTGTCTGTTTCTGTGGTAACGATGTGAAATGGAAGCTTCAAACAGATCAAAGGGCTGTCTGGATCATTCCATCCTCCGGTTGCCATAGCAACACTTAACCTGACAGAATTGAGTTAGACTGGGCAGATAGGGAAAATCAAACAGGAAGGAACAACAGATCAGGGGGAGGGGCAAACAGACCAGAGGGAGGGGCAAATAGATTAGGGGGAAGGGCAAACAAATGACTGGGAGGGCAAACAAATAAGCAATATATACCAGCAGCAGGCATGTGCTGTGATTCACCTGGTTCTGAAAGTCAGGGAACAAGTAATCACTTCCTGTCATTCTGAGCTCCTCCCCTTCTGTTGAGACACAGTGTGTTTGGAACATTAAACTTCCCATCAGCCTTCACTCCATCACTCCATCTCTAGCAACAAGCCCCCTTCCACCGTCCCTTTCCCAACCTACCCTCCCTCCCCTTTCCTCCTCCTGTGATTGGACGGGATTGTGGTCTTGCAAGGCTGTAACCATGGCGTCGGTTGGCGTAGGTTACCTTGCTTGTCGGGGGGGGGGTCTGATCTGATTATCAACCAGTTTATCTACCAGTTTATCAACCTGATTATCAACCCGTTTATCTACCAGTTTATCAACCTGATTATCAACCAGTTTATCTACCAGTTTATCAACCTGATTATCAACCAGTTTATCTACCAGTTTATCAACCTGATTATCAACCAGTTTATCTACCAGTTTATCAACCTGATTATCAACCAGTTTATCTACCAGATTAACACCAGATTAACTACCAGATTATCTACCAGTTTATCTACCAGTTTATCTAACAGATTAACACCAGATTATCTACCAGATTATCAACCAGTTTATCAACCAGTTTATTAACCAGTTTATCTACCAGATTATCAACCAGTTTATCTACCAGATTATCTACCAGATTATCTACCAGATTAACACCAGATTAACACCAGATTATCTACCAGATTAACACCAGATTAACACCATCTCTGGCTTTTCCCAACACTTTCATTCCTACTTTCACCTAATCCCATTGGAGATTATATCTTGGGTGTTGTGCTGGTTAAGTTATACAAGTATTTTCCTTGCTTGCTGTGCTTGTCGAGTAGCAAGCTTCGTGTCGGCTGACAGGAAAATAAATAAATAAAACCCTGGTGAACAAATCATTTTGGAGAGGATTTCCTCAGAGGACATCAGCTGACTGTTTGAAATCTGCAGCTGCTTTCCGATTTACAAACGGTTACCACAGCAACAGCTGACGACTGAGTGCTTGTCTACCCTACCCCCTGCTCTCATCCTCATCAATTCTCCACCTCTCCATGCCTCCATCCTTTCCCTCCCCACAGCTCCCATGACAACAGGTTCCTCTATTGATGTGTCTGTGGAATCCACGGCTGCTCGCTCTGTCTCTGTTGCCAGGGAAACCCGAGGCCACAGCTGCTGCTAGTCTCTGTCATAATACTACTACACACACACACATAAACACACACACACACAGTTTATCTCTGTGTTGTTTTACTCACTATGCCAAGAAACCAGAGAGGAATAAAAAAACAACATGGAACATACTAGAATGTTTAACATTTGGAACACTAGAATGTTTAGAATTTGGAACACTAGAATGTTTAGAATTTGGAACACTAGAATGTTTCGAACCTTGCTTGTTAGAGGAAGTCAAAGACTGACATATGTCTACTCTGTTATCTACTCAGGTGACTCCATACGTCTACTCTGTTATCTACTCGTATGTTGAACTTCTCCTTTCATTGATGACTCATGTTGGTCACCTGCCAGTGAGTCAGGTTTCAGTGAAGCCCTAGAGTTCTGGGGCAGAGGCCGGTAAACATCCTACCTAAGTGACGCTGATGACAGTTGAGTAGGGTGTGACGCCGGTAGAGCTCGGTTACAAACAACATCACCTGGGGCTACACACACACACACACACACACACACACACTTACACAATCATGCACACATTCATTCTGGGTTACCAAACACCTCAGGCTAGAGGTTACCTGTCGTCTCAGGTGATTGTGATTACACAGCAAGAAGAACAGGTCTGTCTGGGAGGAAAAGTTTACATGGGCGTGGAATTGTATGTACGTGATGTGTGTTTGTCTGTGTGTGTGTGTGTGTGTGTGTGTGTGTGTGTGTGTGTGTGTGTGTGTGTGTGTGTGTGTGTGTGTGTGTGTGTGTGTGTGTGTGTGTGTGTGTGTGTGTGTTTGTGTGTGTGTGTGTGTGTGTGTGCAACCTTGCTCAACAACTGACTGTGGGAAAGAATGCCTGGTCCTAGCTGTAATTGTTGTTTTCAGAGCGGGTGTGGCGCCAAGAATGAATGAAGATCCAACTGCACATGAGATGCTGCACCACTTCCCAGAATGCATTGTTGTAACAAAGACACGCCTTAATACTGTTCTTGTAGAACCAATATAAAGAAAACAGTTCTAAAAATGCTATAGTGACATCATCCCTGCC
The DNA here is from genome assembly GCA_029465975.1 of Dallia pectoralis. NCBI lineage: Eukaryota > Metazoa > Chordata > Actinopteri > Esociformes > Umbridae > Dallia > Dallia pectoralis. Next base: position 665,082 of record CM055759.1, read on the forward strand.
CTGGGAGAGTAATGTGATACAGGAAATGGCTAAATGCAATAAACAGTTGAGGCTACCTACCTAGCCAGCCGCTAGCCATACTCCAGGGCTTAGAATGGCTCTTGTGTTGCTCATATATAAGTATATTTTGTATCAAATTTGGAATGAAAATTTCTGAATGAAATTTCTGAATGTAAACCGATCTAGTCTGTCAGTCTGTCAGGCCAGTTACAGGTTTATTGTGTAGGCGGGGTTAAATGTGTTGTGTGGAGGCGTGGTTAAATGTGTTGTTAAATGTGTTGTGTGGCCGTGGTTAAATGTGTGGTTAAATGTGTGGTTAAATGTGTTGTTAAATGTGTTGTGTGGGCGTGGTTAAATGTGTGGTTAAATGTGTGGTTAAATGTGTTGTTAAATGTGTGGTTAAATGTGTGGTTAAATGTGTGGTTAAATGTGTGGTTAAATGTGTGGTTAAATGTGTGGTTAAATGTGGTTTTAAATCATGTCTTAACATAACTTTTCCAGTCAGCTACTCTACAGGCCTCGCTGTGCTGTTGGACCAATCACATTCAGATGTGAGAGTGGAGGAGCTCAACATGTGCTGTTAGACCAATCACATTCAGATGTGAGAGGGGAGGAGCTCAACATGTGCTGTTAGACCAATCACATTCAGATGTGAGAGGGGAGGAGCTCAACATGTGCTGTTAGACCAATCACATTCAGATGTGAGATGGGAGGAGCTCAACATGTGCTGTTAGACCAATCACATTCAGATGTGAGAGGGGAGGAGCTCAACATGTGCTGTTAGACCAATCACATTCAGATGTGAGAGGGGAGGAGCTCAACATGTGCTGTTAGACCAATCACATTCAGATGTGAGAGGGGAGGAGCTCAACATGTGCTGTTAGACCAATCACATTCAGATGTGAGAGGGGAGGAGCTCAACATGTGCTGTTAAACCAATCACATTCAGATGTGAGAGGGGAGGAGCTCAACATGTGCTGTTAGACCAATCACATTCAGATGTGAGAGGGGAGGAGCTCAACATGTGCTGTTAGACCAATCACATTCAGATGTGAGAGGGCTCAACGTGTGCTGTTAGGAGCTCAACATGTGCTGTTAGACCAATCACATTCAGATGTGAGAGGGGAGGAGCTCAACATGTGCTGTTAGACCAATCACATTCAGATGTGAGAGGGTAGGAGCTCAACGTGTGCTGTTAGACCAATCACATTCAGATGTGAGAGGGGAGGAGCTCAACATGTGCTGTTAGACCAATCACATTCAGATGTGAGATCAACATGGGAGGAGCTCAACATGTGCTGTTAGACCAATCACATTCAGATGTGAGAGGGGAGGAGCTCAACATGTGCTGTTAGACCAATCACATTCAGATGTGAGAGGGGAGGAGCTCAACATGTGCTGTTAGACCAATCACATTCAGATGTGAGAGGGGAGGAGCTCAACATGTGCTGTTAGACCAATCACATTCAGATGTGAGAGGGTAGGAGCTCAACAAAGAGATCCATTATATTCTAAAACAACCCTCTCTAACTCCCCAATTAACTCTGCATCCGGCACCCTAGTGAATCTGTTAAACCTGTTATCCTCACTACCCCCACACCCCACACCCCCAGGCCCCCACCCTCTCCAGACCCCCACCCCCAGGCCCCCACCCCCAGGCCCCCACCCCCAGGCCCCCACCCCCTCCCTCTCCAGAGCCCCCCACCCCTCAGGCCCCACCCCCCACCGCAGGCCCCACCCTCCAGACCCCACCCCCCAGACCCCCTCCCTCTCCAGAGCCCCCCACCCCTCAGGCCCCACCCGCCCACCGCAGGCCCCACCCTCAGACCCCCTCCCTCTCCAGAGCCCCCACCCCCAGACCCCCTCCCTCTCCAGAGCCCCCACCCCCCAGACCCCCTCCCTCTCCAGAGCCCCCACCCCCAGGCCCCCACCCTCTCCAGAGCCCTATCTCCAATTATCCACCTGCAGGAATCCCCTGTAGTCCGGGTTACATGTCCACCTGTTACCCTCACTACCCCACTACCCCATCCCCCAAACCAATCCCCTGTAGTCCGGGTTACATTTCCCCCTGTTTCCCTCACAACCCAACTAACCCATCCCCCAAACCAATCCCCTGTAGTCCGGGTTACATGTCCACCTGTTACCCTCACTACCCCACTACCCCATCCCCCAAACCAATCCCCTGTAGTCCGGGTTACATGTCCACCTGTTACCCTCACTACCCCACTACCCCATCCCCCAAACCAATCCCCTGTAGTCCGGGTTACATGTCCACCTGTTACCCTCACTACCCCACTACCCCATCCCCCAAACCAATCCCCTGTAGTCCGGGGTACATGTCCACCTGTTACCCTCACTACCCCACTACCCCATCCCCCCAAACCAATCCCCCCCACTGTAGTCCGGGTACATGTCCACCTGTTACCCTCACTACCCCACTACCCCATCCCCAAACCAATCCCCTGTAGTCCGGGTACATGTCCACCTGTTACCCTCACTACCCCACTACCCCATCCCCCAAACCAATCCCCTGTAGTCCGGGTTACATGTCCACCTGTTACCCTCACTACCCCACTACCCCATCCCCCAAACCAATCCCCTGTAGTCCGGGTTACATGTCCACCTGTTACCCTCACTACCCCACTACCCCATCCCCCAAACCAATCCCCTGTAGTCCGGGTTACATGTCCACCTGTTACCCTCACTACCCCACTACCCCATCCCCCAAACCAATCCCCTGTAGTCCGGGTTACATGTCCACCTGTTACCCTCACTACCCCACTACCCCATCCCCCAAACCAATCCCCTGTAGTCCGGGTTACATGTCCACCTGTTACCCTCACTACCCCACTACCCCATCCCCCAAACCAATCCCCTGTAGTCCGGGTTACATGTCCACCTGTTACCCTCACTACCCCACTACCCCATCCCCCAAACCAATCCCCTGTAGTCCGGGGTACATGTCCACCTGTTACCCTCACTACCCCACTACCCCATCCCCCAAACCAATCCCCTGTAGTCCGGGTTACATGTCCACCTGTTACCCTCACTACCCCACTACCCCATCCCCCAAACCAATCCCCTGTACTCCGGGTTACATGTCCACCGGTGTGTTTGATGTTGCCATGCAACCCTTAAGACAGAACAGAGACAACATATCTCTGCATGGAGACTGACTGGCCCCATCTAACAGGGAATGGTGAGAGAGCGGGGAGGGAGTGGGTGAGGAAAGGGTGAAGAAAAGGGAGAAGGTAGAAAGGAGACTTGGGGAGATGTAGGGGTTAGGGTGAGGGAGTTGGGAGAGGGGGAGGGAATTGGGGTGAGACAGGGAACATGTCGCAGAACGGCAAGCAGCTGCCTTCTGATGAAGGATTGGTGAGGGAAACATTACTTTAAATGGACCCAAATGTGTCAACAGATCGTAGAACATCCTGGGGCCAACAGAGCTGCACTGCTGTCTGATTGGCTGGCTGAGCTACTCCTCCTCCTACTCCTCCTCCTGGCTTCTCCTCGCTCCCCTCTTTTGGAATGCCGGACTTGGGACTCCAAACAACCCTTAGCCAGCAGAACAGACCTGAACCCGTCCCCACTGCTTCCCTCCTCGTTCTCGAAGTCCCCAACCCGTGCTGGGGAGGTGGGGGGAGGCCATGGGGGGAGGCCATGGGGGGGGCAGGATGTGGGGGAGGGGATAACTGAAGAGAGAAAAAGAGAGATTCAGACAAAGAGTTCCTTTGAAACATGAAAATATTTCATCACTTCCATGTTGTTTTTGGTGTCTCAGTCTGCCAACGTCACCCAGTTCTCTCTTCCTGTTTCTCTTCTCTTTCTCTCCAGGAAGGCGGTTCTGCAGATGTTCTTGAGACCTGCGGGTGACTTGTTTTATCTCCCTTTCTTACCCTTCTCTCCCTTCCCTCCCTCCCTCCCTCCCTCCCTCCCTTTCTTCCTCTGTCCCTCTCACTCTATCTCCCTCTCCCTCACCCCTCCCTCACCCCTCCCTCTCTCCCTCATATCTCCCTACCTCACCTTCCTTCTCCTCCCCTCTTCCCTCCACATTCCACTCCCCTCAGAAGATTTGGCCTTTCCCCATGAGACCAAAAAACACACACACACACACACATTGCAGCCACTCAGTGATCTTTTGAACAGGGTGTATTTGAGCCTCTGCCAGACAGGTCCAGGGCGTCAGGCCAACTATTTCTCATTTAGAGCTCTGGCCTGGAGATGACCTGCCTGCTGCTGGAGCTCTGAGAGGAAAAACAAACGCGTGAGGGAGGGATGTGAGGAAAGGGAGGGGGCTGTGGGAGGGAGTGGTCTGGGGTGAGGGAGGGGGCTGTGGAGAGGGAGGAGCCTGGAGATGACTGGCCTGCTGCTGGAGCTCTGAGAGGAAAAACAAACGCGTGAGGGAGGGATGTGAGAAAAGGGAGGGGGCTGTGGGAGGGAGTGGTCTGGGGTGACGGAGGGGGCTGTGGAGAGGGAGGAGCCTGGAGATGACTGGCCTGCTGCTGGAGCTCTGAGAGGAAAAACAAACGCGTGAGGGAGGGATGTGAGAAAAGGGAGGGGGCTGTGGGAGGGAGTGGTCTGGGGAGAGGGAGGGGGCTGTGGAGAGGGAGGGGCCTGTGGAGAGTGAGGAGCCTGTGGAGAGGGAGGGGCCTGGGGAGAGGGAGATGGAAAGAACATTTATCTTTCTAAAGAAGTGTTCCCTCATTTATTTTCTCCTCTTGTCCTTCAAATGTTTCTTTACCACCACAGGCATTTGAGCCACAAAGCTGTGTACTTAACCAACCCTAACGGGCATTTTCCACCATTTTACAACCTGAGCAGAGAGAGCAAGCGAGAGACAGAGTGAGAGAGAGGTCGTATTTACTGTATGCAGTGCCGTAGCTGACGTGGGGAACGTGTGATTCACAGGGCCCTAAGCTTGGGGGGCCCTTGCCTTGGGGGGCCCTGGCTTGGGGGTCCTTGGCTTGGGGGGTCCTTGGCTTGGGGGGGGGGCTTGGCTTGGTGGTTCCTTGGCTTGGGGGGGCCTTGGCTTGGGGGGGCCCTGGCTTGGGGGGCCCTGGCTTGGGGGGGCTTGGCTCAGCACGGCCCACTGTTCGTTATAATGTCAGTGTTGTCTGTCTGTCTGTCACTCTGATGTGGACAATTACATACATCTGAATGATATCCATGACAGGAGAGTGTTTTAAAGGACGGCTACTCAGCTATGTGTTCATTCTGAAGTTTAACTCATTGAAACTTTATTTATCTATCAGGTTGCAATGCTGTGTGACCTTAATCAGTCAGGAAAGACTTGCTACCGTTTGAATTCAGGCTTGTAAACATTAAAGTATTGCAAAAAAAAAATCTAAACTTCATATATCATTTTGAATATATATATTTATATATCGCTCGTGTTTTACACCAGAACAACGCGCTTTAATTGCAAAAAATTGTGTGTGTTTATGTGCGAGTGTGTGTGTATCTGTATCTGTGTGTGTGTGTGTGTGTGTGTGTGTGTGTATCTGTGTGTGTGTGTGTGTGTGTGTATCTGTGTGTGTGTGTGTGTGTGTGTGTGCGTGCGTGCGTGTGTGTGTGTGTGTGTGTGTGTATCTGTGTGTG